>JAKOOJ010000064.1:819360-859360 GCA_022577455.1 Arizona elegans | reverse complement strand
TTAATATCCATTTATATTTTCAAAGTAGTATTAACTCCTAGCAAATGCCTGGATAAGTCCCTACATTTTTATTTATTTATTTATTTTACTAATGGCTTTATCACACACTGTCTCATAGACTACCCATGTGGTTTTCTCAGAAATAAAGATAATGCTTATTGCTAGGCCTTTGTATTTTATTTTATCTTATCTTTTAATATTTCATTCCATTTAGTTTTTATTTTATTTTGACATAAAAATGTGCTGACCTATCTTTGCCTAACATAAAGTTGACAGGAGGTGTATGGATTTGTCAGTCTAAGATCTGCATAACATCATTCAATGAACTAAAAATATGTGAGAAGAATAAAATCCCAAATTATTTTGGTTTGAAATAATATAATACGCTTGTATTGGTTTGAAACTTGGCCATAGTTTGCAATTTGAAATATCTATTTTTTTCATACTGGAATATGAACTTTAAAAAACACAGGGCCAGAATTGCTGCAATAGTTGTCACAGGGATGATATTTTCTTAAGAAGCAGAAAGAGGCCTGCAGATTGCTAATTGCCTTATCAGAAAAGTTAGATGTGAAGAAGGGAGAGATAATGATAATTACCAAGAGGGCATTTCAACTTTTCTTCTTCAGCCGTTGTTTTGACAACACTAATCACTCTATCATTAAGTGATTCTCTGAGGTGTAATTACAACACAGAAAGTCTGGTTAACTAACTGATACTATTCCTGTCAGGACTTGTATTAATTCTTGGGTTGAATCAGCAACTAAAAATATGAATGTTTGTATCTGCTGGCCATAAAAGCATGCCAAAGTAAGATAACTAATGGCCAATTCGACAGACATCTTATTATGCCGTTGTTTATTTTCCAAGATAATGACTCTGCAATTTGACTTTAGATGTTTTGTCAGACTAGGTAGTTTGAACAAGAAAGTTCCAGACCTTTGAGACTTGCAGTCCCCAAGTGAGTTTCTCACAAAGTATCTCAGCACTTTTCACAGCTGAGATAGTTTTCAACTTTCTCCTGACTTTTCTGACATGTAAACTGAATGGCTCAGAGGACACGAGAGTGGCTTAGAGAAGTCATCGCACGCAATCATACAAAGACACAAACACACCCAAATTTGATTTACATCTCTAGAGTCACAATGTGATTTTTTTTCCTCCTACTGAAAAATGGGCAGCTAAACCCTCTCAGCATTATATACTGTTTTTAAAAATAGGATTAAAATAATGATAAGATTAATAATTCATAATTAATAATAATAATTTTCTGAAGTGTAAATGGATGTATTCAGTCAAAAACTTTTGAGTTTGAATAAATGCACATTTTAAAAAATAAGTGACACACAATCTAACTATGTAGGGAGTTAGCACCCACCCTGCTCCTGGAAGAATGAAATATTCTAGGAAATATTAAAGAGGCAGAATATTATATTTCCCTGGATGAGAAAAGGAGAAACATGTTTTTAAAGACAAAGCAGCTTCCTGCAGTTCCCTGCCCACCCCCCATTCAGCTCGAGGGTGATGGGATTAAGACATGGCCCTCAGGACATAATAGGATTAGCCCTCTATCCATCTCACCACATGGTACCTGGGAATATTACATCACCCAGCAAGGCTCAACCAAGCCTGGGACACAGACAACCTACCAAGTTAACTAAGACCCCCGCCCCCTAGGAGTATGACAGCCAATGGGATACATTTCTTGTACAGGAACAGGAAACTCTTAAGGCAGGGCCGAAGACAGTGTATACATATATCCCCTTCTCCACTCCATGTGCCTTTTTGCCTAGGACCTCAAACCATGTGGTCCTGTCCACCATTAAAAACCATCTTTCCAAAGAGCCACCATCTTTCCAGTGTCTTTCTCCCCACTTGGAACTAAACCCAGATGAACATTTCTTCCGACAAGAGAGAGAGAGCTATCCTTTAAAACATGGATTTGTACACATACACACAGTGTATGTATGGTTATCCTTTAAATTTGTATGTATATAGAACAGAACAGAACAGAACAGAACAGAACAGAACAGAACAGAACAGAACAGAATAGAATAGAATAGAATAGAATAGAATAGATTTTTTTATTGGCCAAGTGTGACTGGACACACAAGGAATTTGTCTTTGGTGCATATGCTCTCAGTGTACATAAAAAAAAAAAGATACATTCATCAACAATCATAAGGTACAACATTTAATGATAGTCATAGGGTACAAATAAGCAATCGAATCATACTAGGAAACAATCAATATAAATCGTAAGGATACAAGCAACAAAGTTACAGTCATGCAGTCATAAGTGGGAGGAGATGAGTGATAGGAACTATGGGATTAATAGTAGTGCAGATTTAGTAAATAGTTTGACAGTGTTGAGGGAATTATTTGTTTAGCAGAGTGATGGCATTTGGGAAAAAAACTGTTCTTGTGTCTAGTTGTTCTGGTGTGCAATGCTCTATAGCAATTTTTTGAGGGTAGAAATTGAAACAATTTATGTCCAGGATGTGAGGGGTCTGTGGATATTTTCACAGCCCTCTTTTTGACTCGCGCAGGATGCAGGTCTTCAATAGAAGGCAGATTGATAGTAATTGTTTTTTCTGCAGTTCTAATGATCCTCTGAAGTCTGCGTCTGTCTTGTTGGGTTGCAGAGCCAAACCAGACAGTTATGGAGGTGCAGATGACAGACTCAATAATTCCTCTGTAGAACTGGATCAGCAGCTCCTTGGGCAGTTTGACCTTTCTGAGTGGGCGCAGAAAGAACATTTTTTGTTGTGCTTTTTTGACCACGTTTTTGATGTTAGCTGTCCATTTTATATGTGTGCGCATACATATACATTTGAATGCATTGGTCCCACAACTCCAATGAACTGGTTATCCTTTAAAATGTGTTTGTGTGTGTGTGTGCCCCCAGGGTGGGTTCTAAATTTTTTTACTACCGGTTCTGTGGGCGTGGCTTATTTTGTGGGTGTGGCTTGGAGGTCATGTGACTAGGTGGGCATGGCTAGCTGGTCAGAGTCATTTCTGGAAGGTCCTCGCACTTACGACCTGACTCATTTGTTTGCTTTTATCACTGATCAGCTGTAGGACGCCCCTTTGAAGCCCCGCGGTAAGAGTTTAAACAGTTTTTTTCCCTCTAGTCATCAGCTGGGACTCAGGAGGCAGCAATAGATTGGGGGTGGGACCAAATAAAAGGTAAGAATAACGTGGGGGGGGTGGGGGTGGGAGGGCAGGGGGGGGGGAGAGAACCAGTTCGGTGATGTCATATCGTCACTGCTACCGGGCTCGGCCGAACCGGACCGATCCAGGAGGAACCCACCACTGGTGTGCCCACCTGCCCAATCTTACAGCGACAGGGCCGCTTCAACTCCCCTCATGTGCCTACTTCTTTCTCCCTCATCTATGCCTTTTTGTCCATATGGTACAATGTAAAATAGTCCCAGAAATGCATAGCTATGGGGGCTGCTTGACACACTCCCAAAAGCCTCAGGTACCACAGCCTACCCCAGATAGCTGCAGCAAAAATTTGTTTGCCAATCTGCCTTGTCTCCCAGTTCCACACACTGATCCTTTTGTGCCCTCTAGCATGGCCATTATAGAACCATCGATTAACATTTCGCTGTGCACTCAAGACCCTGTTGTTCCGCCAGGCCGGGCTATCAACATAATAATTTTAAATTGGGTGTTTTAAATTTCTGGGGTTTTAAATTGAGCCGAATTATTTAATAATTTTAAATTATTTTAATTGAAGTTTGTCTTGTGCTTTTAATAGGCTGTACACTGCCCTGAGTCCTTCGGGAGAAGGGAAGTATAGAAATAAAATAATAATAATAATAATAATAATAATAATAATAATAATAATAATAATAATAATAATAATAATAATAATAATAATATTACAATTTAATGTATTATTGCAGCAGCAGCCAAAAAAGCCAATGCAATCCTAAATTGCATTAAGAGAGAGATACAATCCAGATCAAGGGAGGTACTGATACCACTCTATAAAGCCTTAGTAAGACCACACCTAGAATCCTGCATCCAGTTTTGGTCATTGCACTATTAAAGAAAGGTGTTGAGACTCTAGAAAAAGTGCAGAGAAGAGCAACCAGGATGATGAGGGGACTGGAGGCTAAAACATACCATGAAAAGTTAGAGGAACTGGGCATGGCTAGTCTAGTGAAGAGAAGGACCAGGGGAGACAGGATAGCAGTCTTCCAATATTTGAGGGGATGCCACAGGGAGGATGGGTCAAACTATTTTCCAAAGCACCCGAAGGCCAAAGAAGGAATAATGGATGGAAACTGAACAAGGAGAGATTTAACCTGGAAATAAGGAGAAAATTTCTGACAGTGAGAACAACCAACCAATGGAACAGAAGTTGCCTTCGGAAGTTGTAGAAGCTTCATCACTTGTGGCTTTCAAGAAGAGATTGGACTGCCATTTTTCAGAAATGGTGTAGGGTCTCCTGCTTGGGTGAGGAATTGGACTAGATGACCTACAAGATCCCTTCCAACTCTGTTAATTTGTTAAATACAATCACAGGATTAAGTCTCCATTTGTGATGTGTTATGTGGTGGCTCAGTGGCTAAGACGCTGAGCTTGTCGATCAAAAGGTCGGCAGTTCAGTGGTTCTAATCCCCAGTGCCGCATAATGGGGTGAGCTCCTGTTACTTGTCCCAGCTTCTGCCAACCTAGCAGTTCGAACGCAGGTAAAAAATGCAAGTAGAAAAATAGGGACCACCATTGGTGGGACGGTAACAGCATTCCATGTGCCAGCCACATGACCATGGAGACATCTTTGGACAGCGCTGGCTCTTCGGCTTTGAAACGGAGATGAGCACCGCCCCCTAGAATAGGGAAAGACTAGCCCATATGTGCGAGGAGAACCTTTACTTTTACCTTTATGCTTCCTATGTGTGTCCGCTTGGGATATGGGAGAAAGCTGTGTTGAATTGGCAAAGGGGAGGCCAAACTGAGTTCTAAAATCCAGTAACAATTTGCATATGCAAACGGCAACGTAGTTATAATGGAAGTTTCCATTTTTTAAAAAAATAGCAGTTCTATCAGGAAATAAAGAGACTTGACACAGAGGGTCAAAGAAATTGTCCCAGTATTATTAAACCACCACCAACAACAAATTGCTATATATTTGTACTTATCAGTCAGGCTCTCAGACTCTCTAATCCTACCATTTTAAATATTTTATTTTTATTTATTTTATTTATTTATTTATTTTGTCAAGCATGTATAAGATAACAGATATAAGTATAAACATGATTATGAATACATGAAATGGAGACAAATAAATGGAGACAGCAGGACAGGGACGGTAGGCACGCTGGTGCGCTTATGCACGCCCCTTAAAAGAGTTGTGTTGCATTGGCTGGGAATCAAACCCGGGCCTCCCGCGTGGCAGGCAAGAATTCTACCATTGAACTACCAATGCTCTGATATGCCTACAAGGCTTACTTTCCCTGTCTTAAATATCTTCTCCAGTGCCTAGTTAAAAGAAGATTGTGTTCGCAAATAGAACACTCCCCCACGCACCCTTTTATTACATGTGTAGAAAGTTAGCACCCACCTCTCTCCTAGAAGAATAAAGTATTTTGAGAAATATTTAAAAAGACAGAATATTATCTTTCCCTAAAGGAGAAACATATTGCTAAAGACAGAAACTCAAACCCTCAGCTCCCTGCCCCCAAGGAGATACTAAACCTAGGCCAGCCTTTAGAAATGCAGATTTGGTAATCCATTATTCCCAGCAGCAAAGTCTGATCACAGATAGGATTAGACCTCAGCCCCTTCATTGCATCACCTGGCAAGCTTCAATGAAGCCTGAGACACAGACAACCTACAAAGTTAGCTATGACCCCTGCATAGCCCCCTGGGAATTTGACAACAACCAATAACCTGTTTCCCCCCAAAAGGAGCCTTGGTGGAGCAGCAGACTAAAGTGCTGTTAAAGTAGCACGTAGCTGCCAGCTGCCTGCAATTACTGTGAGTTCAAATCTCACCAGGCTCAAGGTTGACTCAGCCTTCCATCCTTCCGAGGTAGGCAAAATGAGGACCCGGATTGTGGGGGCAATAAGCTGACTTTGTATAAAAATGAACACCGCTGGGGTGGGGGGGCAAAAGCCCTACTAAGTAGGTATATTCAAAAGTATGAAGGCTATTGTTTAACACATTGTAAGCCGCCCTGAATCTCCGGAGAAGGGTGGCATATAAATCGAACCAATAAATAAATAATAAATAAAATAAGACATCCTCTGATAATAAGCCCAATTGGGCTTTTGAGCACATGCGCTAAAATAAGCCTCCCCCTGAAAATAAGCCCTCCCCGAAAATATTTAAATGCAGAGCTGGAAATCAGGCAAGATGGCAAGAGGAGCCCGATCTTGCTCCATGTGCCCAAAATTAATAAGACCTCCCCGAAAATAAGGCCAAGCACTTATTTTGGGGTTCAAAAAAATATAAGACAGAATATATTCCTTGATCAGGAACAGGAAACTCAAGGGCAAGGCCCAAAAGAGGGTATAAATACCTCCTTCTCTCTCTCCTCCATGTATTCAGCTGCCTAGGACTTCAAATCCATGTGGTCCTGTCCATCAAAACCTTCTTTCCAATCAGCCTCCATGTTTCCAGTGTCTTTCTCCCCACTTGGAACTGAACCAGATGGGTATTTCTTCCAACACATGTAACATATATATGTTGTGACCCGTCAGCGGCCGGTGCAGCTAGTAGCTGATTCCAACAGCGAGGAGGCTGGTGTGGTTCTGCGCCAGCAGCCTGTGCAGCTGGCACTCGAGTCGGACAATGAGGAGACTGGAGAAGATGTGGTGCCAGGGGCAGGGATTCAGCCAGGGCCTTCAGAACCTCCAGAAGCTCCCATAAGTGAAGAGGACAAAGAGGAGGAGCTTCTTCTCAATGCATGGGCATGCAGAGCTGCCAAAAGGCAGGAGTGGCTCCTCAGGAAGAGGTCTCCTCAAAAGTAAGGCTTGGGGCTAATTGGCCACTCCCTTAGCCTATTTAAGGAGGAACGCTGACTGAAGCAATTTGCAGGGAACAACTCCGTTCACATACCTTCGTGTCTTGTCTTGCTTATCTTATCAGCTTCCTGCAAATTGCTTCTGGACATTCTGCCAACCACAGTAAGCTTTCAGTATTATTCTTTGAATTCTTGGCGGCTGTTAATGCAGTTAATTAACAGCCGTTGTTGTAAAAAACTGGTTTATTTAACTAAAGTTTGAACGGACTTTGTGTATGCTGTGTTATTTGGGATTCGTAGCTGGGGTAGAACAATATATGATTCATGTAAAAAAAGAGGGAGGGCTTCTTGTTAGCCCTACTAGGAAATGAATCTTAGACCAGGCTATCAATTCCACAGGAAGGATAAAGCTAGTTTTAGAAAGATTGGCTACAATAACAGAATATTGCAAGTCTGATTGTTCTGTACTTTCCTCTTCATTTTATACTCCAGTGAAGCCAGAAGGCATCTGCTGTCTGAGCAGCTTCCTAACATTATGTTATTGCTCTGGACTTTTTCAGCCCATGTTGTCTAGGTAACAGTTTCTGCATTCTACCAGACGATCATACCAGTGGTGGGTTCCAACCGGCTTTACTACCAGTTCTCTTCGAGCACGCGCTTCGTGCTTCTCTCACATGCGCACCAAACTTGCACTCCGCGCAAGCGCGTTAGGTATCTGGCCAGCTGAGGTGTGCCAATCCACTCTGCCGCACCTATCAGCTGGGCTAAAAAAGAAGAAATAAAGGTAGGAATAATGCAGGGGCAGACAGGAGGGCCCAGCTCCTGGACAAAGAGAACCGGTTTGGTGACGTCACATCATCACTGCTACCGGCTCGGCCGAACCGGGCTGAACCGGGAGGAACCCACCACTGGATCATACTCTTTATTCTGAACATTTCTATTATGAGGTTGTGGTCATCAGCTTGACTTTTTTGATCCTCTGCAGATGGTCCTGGTACTTGGCATACCCTATAATATAAAGGTATCCCTGGAAGACCAATGTTAATTAATTTTCCATAGCATCCCATTCTGCAGATGAATTAAAAACCAAATTAAATTTGGTTATAAATTCAGAGGTGGCTAGAAAAAATGGTTGGACACCTATAGAATTTAAGACAGAATTATTTCTATTAGGCATTATAACAGATCACTATATCAAAGGGTCAATATACCTAATACTACACATCCTTTTTTATATATAAGCGTTTTTTTAATTTTTTAACAAACATACAGAAACAAACAAACAATGCATTTTTTTCTGAATGGAGTATTGGCTGAGTCACAAATTTGTACAGCTCCTTGTTATCTCCAACACAATTTATATATTTCACTTTTTGCCATATTCTTTCTCTCTAATTTTTCTTTTCTTTTCCTTGTTTCTTCTGATGTATAACCAATATTACCATTTGCCCTAATCTATAATCTTAGTCAGTTTTTCTTTTTCCCCCTCCTCTCATTGTTTTCTCCAAGTTAAAACCCTTTAATTTAACCATTTTTCTAATACCTAACCCTAACTCTAAATCATCATATTCAAATATTTTCCCATTGCACATCCTGATGGCAGCGAGAATGGTATATGGACAGCAATGAAAATTTAAACGGCTTTTAAATTTTATATGTTGTGTTTTACCGTGGCTGTTCACCGCCTTGAGTCCTGTTAGAGAAGGGCGGTATACAAATTAAAATATAAAATAAAATAAAATAAAATAAAATAAAATAAAATAAAATAAAATAAAATAAAATAAAATAATAAAATAAAATAAAATAAAATAAAATAAAATAAAATAAAATAAAATAAAATAAAATAAAATAAAATAAAATAAAATAAAATAAAATAAAATAAAATAAAATAAAATAAAATAAAATAAAATAAAATAAAATAAAATAAAATAAAATAAAATACCCCTTCAGAAAAGGAGATAATAAGGAAGATATTAGTGTGCGCAGAGATGGATAGATTAATGTTAGAATTAAAAAAACAAAGGAGAGTCAGAATATTATGATCATGGAACAGATTTTATCAATGGCTGGAAGCATGAGGTGGGAGTCGGAAGATAAAAAATTTAGGCTAAATACTTATATATGTGTCAACTTTGGAAGCCATATTAGGCCAGAAACTCCAATGTTGCCACCTTCTCTTTTTTTTGGGGGGGGGGCAGAGAGGCAAGAGTTTGTTGGGGGACCAGGAAGGGAGGGAGGGGTGCCTCATAAAGACAGCTTGGCTTGCCACTCAGCTCCAATGAAAGAGGGGAGGATTGCCCATCACCAATCACCATTTCTTCTGCCTGCCACCCAATTGGCTGGGTTGAGAGCCAAAGGCCTGGATCAAATGGTGTCTAGCCGAATGGACAGGGACAAAGGGTGAGGGACCCATGGAGAATGGCCAGGGGAGGGCCAACAGATGAGGAAAGCCACCTTTGATGTTGCCACCTTCTCATGTGTGGGAAAGTAGGAGAGGGGGTTAGTAGACATAATAGCATTCTTCCTGTTGGTCAAGGTCAGGGCGATCCAGCTTCTGGAGAAGGAGTGGTCAGGGGGCTGGATTGGGATGGAACAGAGGTTGATTGGAGCGTGTGACCGACTGGGTGGAAAATGAGATGGTTTTTGGAGCTTTGACTTACTGAAGGAAAACCCAGGCTTTTCAGATTCGGGTTTCCCCAGATGTGCCAGTTTGCCTATTCTAGTAAAGAGGACTTTGGAAAATGGTTGTTCCGTGTCTTTACTTGGAGTAGGGGTTTTTCTGGAATGTTGACATTATGCATTAGAATGAATACGTTGGTCAAAAATAATTGTACAAAACTAGCACTGTGTAAGTACCATGTTTCCCCGAAAATAAGACTCTGTCTTCTATTCTTTTGAAACCCGAAATAAGCGCTTGGCCTTATTTTCGGGGAGGTTTTATTATTTTGGGGCACATGGAGCAAGATGGGGCTCCTCTTGCCGTCTTACCTGATTTCCAGCTCTGCTTTTAAATATTTTCAGGGACGGCTTATTTTCAGGGTGAGTCTTATTGTAACACATGTGCTCAAAAGCGTGATTGGGCTTATTATCAGGGGATGTCTTATTTTTGGGAAAACAGGGTAGCATATGTGTTATTTGTCTTTCTCTTTGGTTTTCATGGTGGAAGAAATGCCAGGATGTCATACTGAGTTCGATATACTTATATGTAAATAATAAAAAACACCAAATTAAAAGCCCATTATCTCCTTCTTAATGAGTACAGGTCTTGTGCCAAGTCCCCAGTTTAACACCTTCTCCAAGAATACTTTTATCTGGGATTTCTAGGAATTAAGGGAGAGAGAAAGACAATTCTTTCTACGTTGATGCTCATTTTTGTTCAGTTCAGGCCTTAGCACAATAATGTAGCATTTGGGAGAAAAGATACAGCCAAGCAAGCCAGCACTGGAAGCTAAGATGGAGAAGACCTCCACAGCTACCATGTATTTCCTTTTGGTGCTGAAATAGGTAGGAACAAAAGACAACCAAATGCTGCAAAACATCAGCATGCTAAAAGTGATGTACTTGGTTTCATTGAATGTGTCTGGCAACTTCCTGGCTAGAAAGGCCACGACGAAACTGAGGATGGACAGAAATCCCATGTAGCCCAAGACAAGGTAAAGCATGATGGGAGAACCCACATTACATTCTGCTAAGATCTCCGTTGCCTTGGAGCGTTTGTCTAGATAAGGAAATGGGGGAAACATTCCTAGCCAGAAGGCACAAATGCTTACTTGAATCAAAGAGCAGGAAAAGACAATGGAGAATGCCAGTCTTTTCCCCAACCATTTCCTCATCTTAGATCCTGGCTTGGTGGCCATGAAAGCTACAACCACAGTTATGGTTTTGGCCAACACAGAAGAAATGGCCATTGAAAAGATGATGCCAAAGGTAGATTGTTGGAGGGAGCAGGTCACTTTTCCTGGCTGTCCAAGGAACAGCAAAGAAGAGAGGAAACGGTAGGAGGGAGACAAGAAGAATATAAGTGAGATCCTGGTTATTTGCTTTGACAATGGGCGAATGTCTATGCTTAATAAATAGTCCAAGCACCCAAGCTGTGGTTACTGAAAAGCAAAGAGCAAATGAAACTAGAATAACTCCTAAAGGTTCTTCCAATGCCAGAAAGCTTATTATTTTGAGCACGCATCCATCTTGCTCCATGCGAGGATACTGATCTTCTGGGCATTCGTGGCAGTCATCCATATCTGGAAGAGGAAATAGAAGCTCAAGGAAGATTATTGCTCTTTCTGACTTCTTTATACACGTGTTGTGACCAGTGCTGTTTAATTTCTAATGAAGCCTAGGTCAGAACCAGGGGTGGGTTCTACTTACCTTTACTACCGGTTCGCACTGGTTCTATAGAACCGGTAGTAAAACCAGCGGGAGGTTCCGCCCACTGACCCAACATCATCAGAATGCTTCTGCACATGCACAGAAGCTTCTGCGCGCACAGCCCCATTGCAAACCAATAGTAAAGGGAAGTAGAACCCACCCCTGGTTCTGACCTAGGCTTCGTTAGAAATTAAACAGCACAAACATAGTCCCGACAACCTCTTTAATTCATACGGCTGTAAATTACTTTCATTTACAGTATAGTCTGCAAGGCTTGATAAACAGTCTTTCAGAGGAAGGTTATCAACACCCACCTATCTCCCGTGGAACGCTGCCATAGAGCTAATTTCCAGGCGCAGGGCAAGGCCAAACTTGGCACAGAGTCACAAACAGAAGTTTCAACTCTTGAATCGGCCAGATGAACTAATTGCTTCCTGCAATTAGCTCACGTCCCATTCGCTTCTCTTTTATGTCTTATGGGAGGGGCCAATCATCTCCAAGCCTTACTCCCAAGTCGACCCTGTTTCCTTAATTGTTCCTGGCAGCTCTGCGCATGTGCACACTGGAAACAGGCTCACTCTGTTTTTCTGCCTCGCTGATGTCAGACTCTGGAGACTCCAGAGGCAGCAAAGAATTACCAGATGGCCTTGGCCCCCTCTCTGCCTCTGACTCAGAGCCATCGTCTGAGTCCTCCCCAGACTCCAGGACTAGCCCACATTCCTCCCCAACCTCCTCACTGTCTGAATCTGCTGCCAGCTCTGCTGGCCACTGGCGGGCGACAACAACATGTCAATGGCTCAGTTAAAACAAATACCCAAGCAGAATCCTTCCACGTTCTGCCCATCAGAACTTTTATGTACCTCTTTGGGTTGAAATCTTCCCTTCTCCACATGGAGCACAGTCATAGCAGCAAAACATTGCTCCTTCCTTCTTTGTTTTTTGTTCTCCGGGATGGCAGGAATCAGTGCACACCGAAAGGGGAGTTACCTTGGCCATAAAAATAGAAGAAAAATGGAGGATAACAAAAAAAAAATTGAGGTTAGTATTACTGTGGCCTGCCAGCTGCCAGTCAAGCTGGAGCCAGATTCAGACAATGAGGAGGTTGGGGAGGAACTTGGGCCAGTTCTGGAGTCTGGGGAAGGCTCTGATGGATGCTCTGTGTTGGATGTAGAGATAGACCCAGGGCCGTCCAACATTTTCCACCCACCAGAGAGGCAGCTGCCTTTGGAAGCTGAGATGAGTGAGGAGGAAGAACAGTTGGAACCTGTTCCAGATGCACATATGCGCAGAGCAGTTAGAAGAGGTGAGCAACAGAGGACAAGGAGTCAACTCAGGAAGCAAAGCACACATGGACACTGAATTCCTCCCTGGCTGGGGAATAAATGGAAGGAAAGGGGAGTGGTTGTCATAGAGACAACAGTTCATATTTCTGAAGATTTTGCTCATGGTGTTTCAT
This sequence comes from Arizona elegans, assembly GCA_022577455.1. NCBI lineage: Eukaryota > Metazoa > Chordata > Lepidosauria > Squamata > Colubridae > Arizona > Arizona elegans. The sequence goes on along the minus strand of JAKOOJ010000064.1, from coordinate 846,554 downwards.
GCCACAGAGACTCCTTGCCAGAACTTAATTTGCAGCCTTTCAGTAGGAGCTCACAGCCTTGCAATTATTGCAAGGAACTGATAAGATCTGTTACTGCAGTTAACTCCTTAAAGGACTCCTGGCTGGACTTTTTGGTGGGTGAATGCCATTAATTCACAAGAGGTAAATAAAGAAGGTTTTTTTGTAACAAGGAATCTATTTTTTGTTTCTGCTAAGGCTGGCTCAGTACAAGTATTTGAAACAAACATATTCTTTCAGAAATATCATGCCTGAAATCATTGATTGGGGATTGATTGGATTTAGTCTTCTGCTCCTCCCAAATCAATTTAGGGCAGGGAAAGAACTTTCTGTGAAACCAAAATGCATTCTAAAACATCCAATGGAATAGAATAAAAGAGTAGGAAGGGATCTTGGAGGTCTTCTTGTCCAACCCCCTGCTTAGGCAGGAAACCTTACCCCACTTCAGACAAATACACAGATGGATAGGAATACATCAAATTATATTCAGATACTGTAAATCAGGGGCATCAAACTCAAGGCCCGGGGACAGCATCCGGCCCACTGGGTGTTTAGATCTGGCCCACGGGGGCTGCCCTGGAAACAGCAAAGACTGGCCTACAGTGCCTCTGCCAGAGAAAATGGAGCTTGGGAGGGCCACAGGTCCCGAACTCCGTTTTCACTGGCAGAGGGTTGCAGGAGGCTATCGCAGCCAAAAACGGAGCTTGGGAGTCCATTTTCACAGACAGAGCACTTGGGCCACCACAGGCATCCCCGATATGAGTGATGTCGAGCTGGCCACACCCACCCTGGCCATGCCCCCCCCCAGATCAAACACAACAAATCGAGTTTGACACCCCTGCTCTAAATCATAGCAATAGCAATATCACTCAGAGTTATTTATTTATTTATTTATTTATTTATTTATTTATTTATTTATTTATTTAGATTTTTATACCACCCTTCTCCTTTCAGACTCAGGGCAGTGAACAGCCAAAAATAAAACATTTGCACACAAAAGTTAAAATAGTTTTAAAATAATTAAATATAGTTTGGCGCATAATTTAAAACATTTCAATTAAAATCAGTATCAATTTTAAAAAAAACAATATAAAATCAGGCCAGCCTGGCTAACTGAAAGAAATAGGTTTTAAGGGCCCGACAAAAAGTCCGGAGGTCTGGGATCACTCGTATCTCTGGGGGTAGATTGTTCCATAGGGTAGGTGCCACCACAGAGAAGGCTTTCTCCCTGGGGGTCGTCAGCCAACATTGTCTGGCTGATGGCACCCTGAGGAGGCTCTCTCTGTGGGAGCGAATTGGCCAGTGGGAGGCTATTGGTGGCAGAAGGCAGTCTTATAAGTACCCCGGCCTTAAGCCATGGAGCGCTTTAAAGGTGATCACCAACACCTTGAAGCATACCCGGAAGTCCACCGGAAGCCAATGCAGCTCATGCAGGAGAGGTGTCACATGGGAATGCCCCAAAGTGAATATATCACTTCACAGTGCTTTACAGCCCTCTCTAAGTAGTTTACAAAGTCAGCCTATTGCCCCCAACAATCTGGGACCTCATTTTACTGCCCTTGGAAGGATGGAAGGCTGAGTCAACCTTGAGCCTGGTGAGATCTGAACTGCCAAATTGCAGGCAGCTAGCAGTCAACAGAGGTAGCCTGCTGTACTCTATTCTGACCACTGCACCACCATGACTCAGGATCAACCTGTTTTGGAAATATGATTTGATTCAGATGTTTGACTAATGGTGCTTCATTTTAATCTCTGAATTGGTGCTTGAATAACAGAATAACAGAGTTAGAAGGGAACTTGGAGGTCTTCTAGTCCAATCCCATGCTGAAGCCAAAGACCCTATACCAGGGGTGTTAAGCTTACGTCGTCATGTCATCGGCACATGATATATTGTGATTTTTCCCCCTCCGCTAAACTGGGGGTGGGCATGGCCAGTGCATGATACATCCAGGCTGTAGGCTGCGAGTTTGACAGCCTTGCCCTATACCATTTCCAACAAGTGGTTGTCTCAACTATTTTTGGAAGCCTCCAGTGTTGGAGCACCCACAACTTCTGAAGGCAAGCTGTTCTATTGATTACTGTATTTTTCGGAGTATAAAATGCACCTTTCCCCCCCCCCACCAAAAAAAAGAGGCTGAAAATCGGGATGCATTTTATACTCCGAATGCAGCTCCACCCAGTTTCTCAAATGGAGGTTTCAGAGTCTGAAAAAAGCATCAGAAATGAAGCTTCATAAAAGAAGACCCCAAACAGAGCTTCAGAGGCTTTTTTTTCCTGAAATTCTGTTTTGGAGGCTTTCAGAGGCAAGAAAAAAAGTTTTTTCTGAAGTGGAGTTTCAGAAGTTTCAAAGACAGAAAAAAAAGCAAAAAAAAAAAAGCAAGGCACAGAGCTCACAACTAAGGAACCTGTTGCTAAAATTCACTTCTGGGAACAGCTGATTGGGGGTATTCTGGGAGGCCGATCCACCCACCAATCAACTTTTTTCTTATTTTCCTCCCAAAAAAACTAAGGTTCATTTTATACTCCAGTGCGTCTTATACTCTGAAAAATATGGTAATTGTTTTAAGTGTCAGGAATTTTTTCCTCAGTTCTAGGTTGCTTCCGTCCTTGATTAGTTTCCATCCATTGCAGCAATGGGATTCACTTACCTTCCCTACCAGTTCACAAATGTGAGCAGTGCTCGCGCATTACGTCCAGGTCGGTGGACAGAGCCTCCTGCAGTCGCCACTACCAGTTTGCCCAAACCGGACAGAATCTGGGGATGGCTGGCAGGGGAGGGAGGAACTGTCCTTTGTGTCGTTTGCATGGGAAAATGCTACTTCTGTAACCATTTAAGTTTCAGTAAAGTATACTCTTGGCAAAAGAAATGGCCAGGAGCCTTTTTTTTGCTAGAGGATGAAGTTGTGATCTTGTGCTTTGGAAAATACATTGACTCCTTTTCTTTGTGGCAACACTCCAGAAGATAGGTTTAAGATACAGAAGGATCCTGACAGACTTGAACATTGGGCACTATCTTAAAAAAAAAATGAAATTCGGTGGTGAAAAAAGCAAGGTTCTACATTTAGGCAAGAAAAACAAAATGCACAGGTCCCGTATAGGTGGTACCTTGCTCAATAGTAGTAACTGTGAGAGGGATCTTGGAGTCCTAGTGGACAACCATTTAAATATGAGCCAGCTGTGTGCAGCAGCTGTCAAAAAAGCCAACACAGTTCTGGGCTGCATAAACAGAGGGATAGAATCAAGATCACGTGAAGTGTTAATACCACTTTATGAGGCCTTGGTAAGGCCACACTTGGAATACTGCATCCAGTTTTGGTCGCCACGATTTAAAAAAGATGTGGAGACTCTAGAAAGAGTGCAGAGAAGAGCAACAAAAATGATTAGGGGACTGGAGGCTAAAACATATGAAGAACGGTTGCAGGAACTGGGTATGTCTAGTTTAATGAAAGGAAGGAGTAGGGAAGACATGATAGCAGTGTTCCAATATTTCAGGGGTTGCCACAAAGAAGAGGTAGTCAAGCCAGAGGTGGGTTTCAGCAGGTTCTGACCAGTTCTGGAGAACGGTAGCAGAAATTTTGAGTAGCTTGGAGAAACAGTAGTAAAAATTCTGACTGGCCACGCCCCCATCTATTCTCTGCCTCCCAAGTCCCAGCTGATTGGGAGGAAATGGGAATTTTGCAGTAACCTTCCCCTGGAGTGGGGTGGGAATGGAGATTTTACAGTATCCTTCCCCTGTTATGCTCGCCAAGCCATGCCCACCAAGCCACACAGTTAGAACAATGAATCAGTGGAACAACTTGCCTCTAGTAGTTGTGAATGTTCCAGCATTGGAAGTTTTTAAGAAAAGATTGGATAATCATTTGTCTGAAGTGGTGTAGGGTTTCCTGCCTGGGCAGAGGGTTGGACTAGAAGACCTCCAAGGTCCCTTCCAACTCTGTTATTATATTTTGTTATGTTATGTTATGTTATGTTATGTTATGTTATGTTATGTTATGTTATGTTATGTTATGTTATGTTATGTTTTGTTATGTTATGTTGTTATGTTAATTTAAATTATATTATATTATATTATATTATATTATATTATATTATATTATATTATATTATATTATATTATATTTATATTTATATTATATTATATTATATTATATTATATTATATTATATTATATTATATTATATTATATTATATTATATTATATTATATTATATTATATTATATTATATTATATTATTATATTATTATATGCATTTTGGTAAATATGTTGAGGAATGGTATTATTTTCTACATCTCAAATTTCTGAATGGGATGTATAGTACTATGCTATAAAGTATTATAGTGATGGATTATGCAAAACTTTAATTTCACCTTTAGTTTCATTTCCCTAATCAAAGAATCCCCACCTGATTAAAACTCCTGTGCCACTCAATTATGTTTTTATTAATCGTGAGTTGGTTTCTTCCTAACGCCTTGTGATCCACTTTTCCAATTTTGACTCGATGGAAAGACATGTTTGGAAATACAATTATGTTTATTATATCAAATTCAGCAATCATTTCTTCGTTTCCATTAAAGGACACCTCTTCTCCCGCAGAATTGTTAAATGAAATTTCCTGAAGAAATGGGTGGAGCTAGTGCAGAGAGAAATAATAATAAATAAAAAAAACCAAAGGTGAAATTTCATGCAGAATTTTTGCAAATAGCAAAAAAACCCAAAAACAAAGATGTCCCAAAGCAGAGGTGGGATTCACTTACCTTCCCTACCAGTTTGCAAATGTGTGCACAGTACTCGCGCATTACATGAGGGTGGGTGGGCGGAGCCTCCCGCAGTCGCCACTACCGGTTCGCCTGAACCAGACAGAACTGGCTGAATCCCACCTCTGTCCCAAAGGTGCTTTTTTTCCCCAAAAGCCAACTGGACTTGCTTGGGTTTTTTGCTTCTCATCCAAGAAGCTTCTTCAGTTCTAGAAGTTTCTTCGATGAAAAGTGAAACATTTTCAAAGAAGAAAACAAAAAAAAAAAGTCTTTAGAAAAAGCATCTTTGGGACAACCAGGATCTGGGTGATTGAGAATCTCCACAGCAGGGGTGGATTCTAAATTTTTTTACTAACAGTTCTGTGGGCGTGGCTTATTTTGTGCATGTGGTTTCATGGTCATGTGACAATTCTTTAGGATTTAGCAGAGGTCCTGGTCTATCAGGCTTTTAACTGCTTGCAGAGGTATACCGGTCTACCCGTTTGTTCTTGGAGCATTCTGGTCTACCCATTTGTTTTTCGAGGCACCGGCCTACCCATTTGTTTTTTTGAGCGCACTGGTCTACCACCAAACTGCCTTTTAACACTGATCAGCTGTACGGCAGCCCTTTGAAGTCCCGCGGCAAGAGTATAAACAGTTTTTTTCCTTCTAGCCGATCAGCTGGGACTCAGGAGGCAGCGAATAGATTGGAGGCAGGGCCAAATAAAAGGTAAGAATAACGTGTGGGGGGGGAGGACCCAACTCCCAAACAAAGAGAACCAGTTTGGTGACATCATATCGTCACCGCTACCGGCTCGGCCGAACCAGGCCGAATCGGGAGGAACCCACCACTGCTCCCACCACAGACAAAAAGCAGATATCAAGAAAGGCAATTATTTTTCTATCAGCTTCCTTTTCTAAGATTGCACATGGCTTGTTTAATAAATAAGAAGTTCAAAAGAAGGTTGTTGCTGATGTTGATGCTACTATTAACGATTTAAATATTGTGTTAATTTGTTTTGTATTGAATCATGTTTTATCATCTGTCTGCATTTTGACATATCTTTTAATATGGAAAGCAGTTGGAAAGTATGTTCTTCCTACCCTGTTTTCCCCAAAATAAGACATCCCATGATAAAAACCCAATTGGGCTTTTAAGTGTATGGCAATAAGGCCAACTGCTTATTTCAGGGTTCAAAAAAATATAAGACAGGGTCTTATTTTCAGGAAAACACAGTAAAACAATGTTTTATCAACTACAGTAGTGGCAACAATTGTGGAAACCTCTTGGGATAAGTGTATTTTTGAGGTTTGATGGCTAATAACACCACTTTTCTTTTTTGGGAGTTCCAAGATAATCATATTCCACTGCTGGAATAGCCTGGGAATAGCCCAGACGTTAGCCCAATGGAAAATCTATGGAGCCGACTAAAGAAACTTCTTAATCAGAAGCGACCCAGCAATAAAACCCAGTTAATAGAAGCAATCATTCCAATCTTGGTTTCACATCATAACACTTGCAGAACTAAAAGACTTGGTTCACGCCACGGGAAGATGCTGTAAAGCCGTAATTCCTGCTAAAGGTTACCCAACTAAGGATTAACTGACATGGTGATCATTTTTTGTATATCTCGTTTTTTCTATGGTGATAATTTTTGTATATCTCATTTTTTTCTACGTGTTTCGTTTTTCTTCTTTATCCTGTAACTGCTATTCTAATGGCAAATCATTCATAAAATTTATTGCATTACATTCTTGATTAAATCATTTTTCCATCAAAATTTAATTTAATTTAATTTAATTTAATTTAATTTATTTAATTTAATTTAATTTAATTTAATTTAATTTAATTTAATTTAATTTAATTTAATTTAATTTAATTTAATTTAATTTAATTTAATTTAATTTAATTTAATTTAATTTAATTTAATTTAATTTAATTTAATTTAATTTAATTTAATTTAATTTAATTTAATTTAATTTAATTTAATTTAATTTAATTTAATTTAATTTAATTTAATTTAATTTAATTTAATTTAATTTAATTTAATTTAATTTATATGCCACCCCTCTCCGAAGACTCAGGGCGGCTCACCAAAAAAAAAAAAAAAAAAAAAAATTAAAAATTAGAAACATTAAAAACATTAAAAACTCATTCACGCCATTCATGGCCGGATCTTGCCAGATCACAAGAGCAAGATCAATGGCCCCAGGCCTGCCAGAAAAGCCAGGTCTTCACCACTTTTCAGAAGGCCAATAGGGTGGGGATGGTCTGGACCTCAGGAGGTAACTGGTTCCAGAGAGCTGGGGCCTCCACAGAGAAGGCCCTCCCCCGCGGGCTCGCCAGCCAGCATTGTTTAGCTGACAGGACCTGGAGGAGACCAACTCTGTGGGATCTTATCGGTCGCTGGGAGCTAAGCGGGAGAAGGAGGTCTTGAAGATAACCTGGCCCTGAGCCATATAGTACTACTCCCGAAAAAAAGTGGTGTTATTAGCAGGTTTTAGAAAATACACTTTTCCCAAAAGGTTTCCACAATTTTGGCCACTATGGTATGTCTGCATTCTGAGATATCTTTTGATATGGAAAACAGTCTGGACATAGTGACAATGAATAAATGAATGAACAACCTTTTCTCAGTGGCTTAATCTACAGATTGTTTCACCTGCATCTGACTCTGACAAATCCTATTTCATTCTTGTTGGAGACATTACCTGCCAAGCTTCAACTTTTCCCAATCTGTACTTGGATCTAGTGGAAACTCTGGTGTGCAAAGCATGTGCTAAGGCAGAGACAGCATTGTAGATGCTATAGCTGTGTCCAGTCATGTCCATTTCAAACACAAGTCCAGGAAGACTCCTTAGCTGCTCCTGCCCACTGCACGTTCCATCATTTTTTGGTAGCATGCTGGAATCTGGAAAAGAACAGTCAAAGGCTTGCGCCCAAAAATCCTTGAGAAAATTGTCATTTTGGTCCCAGTATGGTTTTACATCTTGAAGGAACATTTGAAACTATGCACATTCCCTTGAGTGAATTGACAAGGAAATGGTGCCATGGAACAAATCGATATTTTCTTGCAATAAGAAACTTGTCATAGCAAAATCAATCTGGGCTGTTGTAATCCATAGTCTTCCAAAAGGTGCATTATCGTGAAAACCTGAGCCTGCCATAGTTACCAACATGCTCAGCTGCATAATAGTGAGAGCCTCACCATAAATTAACCACACTTGGGTTTTCACATCCTGCAAACGTAGAGACATTTTCCAAACCAACTGATGTAGGTCTTCAAAGGTAAGCAGGAGGCTTTGGTTGGGGATTCTTTCTGTGAAGGCTGAGCAAATGCCATTCTGAGAGAGCAGTGGCCTCAGGGCTTTCGAGAACGATTCTCCACTGCCACCTTCCAGAATGAAGAGTCCAATCCAAGTCCATTGGAAGTGCTTGAGCAAATGGATAATCCCCATGTACAGATGGCTTTCATTTGGGACCATACAGTAGAAGGAATTACCGTGTCTCTCATTATGTCCTTGTGAACCAAATGATCCATAGGTCAGCTAAAAAGAAATGCAAAGATGTTTTGTAGTGTTGAGCTGTAAAGCACATCAGTGGTGGGATTCAGCCGGTTCGCACAGGTTCGGTAGAACCAGTAGCTAACTTTTTGTGCAGTTCAGCAAACCGGCTGAATAGCACGCCTATCCACGCCTCTCCCCTCCCCTCCCAGACACTCTTTGCCTCACCGCCCACCTGCTCACCTGGCCACCAAGCTGCTCACCCGACTGGGCGGCAGGGTGAGTAGCTGGGCATGACAAGGAGTGGCTGGGAGGGGAGGGGCGAGGCAGGGCTGGGCATGGCATGGCAAGGAGAGGCTGGATGCAATGAGGTGTCCCTGAGTGTGAGTGATGTCAAGTTGGCTACGCCCACCCAGTCACATGACCACCAAGCCACACCTACCCAGCCAGTTATTAGGACAGAGAACCGGTTGTTAAATGATCTGAATCCCACCACTGAAATACACCAATTGTGTATGTACGTACACAATTGGTGTGCTTCACCAGGCTTAAAGTTGACTCAGCCTTCCATCCTTCCAAGGTGGGTAAAATGATGAGCCAGATTGTTGGGGGCAATATGCTGACTCTGTAAACCACTTAGAGAGGATTGTAAAAGCACTGTAAAGTGGTATATATGTCTGAGTGCTACTGCTATTGCTATGTAGATACATTTGTGAAGGGTAACATTAAGGTACTGTTTGAGTGATGTGGTGGCCTAGAGGTGGAACTCTCACCTCACAATCAGGAGGCTGTGAGTTCGATCTTAGGTAGAGGCATATATTTCTCTCTCTGGGCACAATGAGAAAATATCTGCTGAACAAAACTCCGGACTGGCGACAGGAAGGGCATACGGCCAGTAAAATTCTCAGCTCCATTCAGTTGCCCAGACTCCACCCCGCAAGGGATTACGGGGTCATTAAATGACCAAAAAAAAAAATCATTAGTGTACTATTTGAAATTATAAGTAATGGTGCAACCTTTAGAATCATTTATATTACAGATATACGTTACATTCCTCTGATTCTAGAGATTGCATAAATTTACAGGACAATAAGAATTAATCTTGAAGACTTGATATATTACCTCTGCACTGGGAATATAATGCCTGCAAATGTTACTTAGGAATCCTGCAATACAGATATTCTTATATTCCTATACTGATAATCAGCAATTTCTATTCCCAGCTAATATATGCCTTTCTGAAAATCTCCCGCAAAATGTCTGAATATCCCCACTTCTGCCTAAATAAATCTTACCTGTGGAATCTCATAGAGACTTAAGATACCTGCCATAAGGAAGGAAATGTCAGAATTCATTGCCCCAATAACAGCTATTACTTTTTTTCTCTGGCTACCACATTCATAGTTGGGGATAAATTTGTCTGAATTGAAAAGAAGGTCCAGGGCAGTCCGATAGGTCATTTTTGCATTATAATAGCTGTCAAATATATGGAAACCAAGAGTGATATTGGGTAAGATTTGGGGGTTCTTGTTGACCTCATGTGCAGAGAATGCCAAAGCCAAGATGTGCTGGTAAAACTTTGTGATCATGCTGTGAATAGAATCAAAACTTTCTGTCATTAGTCAATTGTGTAATACAGGGGTCTGCAACCTTAAATACTCAAAGAGCCATTGGACCCGTTTCCCACAGAAAAGAAAACACAGGGAGCCACAAAAACTGGGTGGGTGTAGCCAACTCAACATCACTCACTTCCACCAGTCACATGACCTCCCCAGCCACGCCTACCCAGCTGGTCATTAGGGCAGAGAAACAGTTGTTTTTTAACAGTTGTTAAAAAAACAACGGGAACAACAAAATCCTTTTGACATTTCTCTTTCTCCCCTCTCTCCCTCCCTGTCTCTCCCCCCTCCCTCTCTCTCTTATCTCTCTGTCTCTGCCCTGGCCACTTCTCCATCCCCCACCAACGCCCTTACCTTCTCAGGCCAGGCGAGGAGTGACTGGGAGGAGAGGACGAGATGTGGGGCCAGCCAGTGGTGGGATCACCTGACAGGGAACCAACAGCAGAGGGCCCAAAGAGCCCCATGCGGCTCCAGAGCTGCAGGTTGCTGACCCCTGGTGTAGCACTTGCATGTTTTAAAAGTTTGCATCTTTTTTTTTAAAGATGATTACTCTTTTTCTCTTTCCTTGATCTACCCCAATCTGATGACATGGAATGGAAACTTTTGATGATACAATTTTGTTGCTAAGGTATGTCTGACTCTTTGCAACCCCATGGACCACAGTACATCAGGCCCCCTGACTGCCACTGTCTCCCAGACTCTGCCCAAAGCCATGCCTGTTGTTTCAATGACACTGTCTAATCATTTCAAACTCTGCCATTCTCCCCATGAATATCTCAGGGGTTGCCCCAAAGAAGAGGTGGTCAACCTATTCTCCAAAACACCTGAAGGTAGAACAAGAAGCAATGGGTGGAAACTAATCAAGGAGAGAAGCAACTTAGAACTAAGGAGAAATTCCCTGACGGTTAGAACAATTAATCAGTAGAACAACTTGCCTCCAGAAGTTGTGAATGCTCCAAAGCTGCAAGCTTTTAAGAAGAGATTGGACATCGTATAGGGTTTCTTGCCTGAGCAAGGGGTTGGACTAGAAGATCTCCAGGATCCCTTCCAACTCTGGTATTGTATTGTATTGTATTGTATTGTATTGTATTGTATTGTATTGTATTGTATTGTATTGTATTGTATTGAATTGAATTGAATTGAATTGAATTGAATTGAATTGAATTGAATTGAATTGTACTCTACTCTACTCTACTCTACTCTACTCTACTCTACTCTATTCTATTCTATGGAATTTGCTTCTTCCTGTGTTAGAATCTCCTCCGCATTTGTAAAGGCAGGGGGAGGGGGGTGAGATCACAGAAAGCTGCTCCTTAAAGAAACGTTGCTTAATTCTTAGCAGATGGTCTCATGAGTATGAAATCCATAGTGAATCACAGAGAATAATAAAAAATAAAGAAACCATTAGAGAGCATTTCACCAAGGCAGCCTTCAGCGGTGCCATCTTGGATCAAGAAATTGTATTCTATTCTATCCCCATCTCCTTTTGCCTTCAGTCTTTCCTAACGTCAGGGTCTTTTCCAATGATTTGATGAGACATTATAACACTATTGATCGCTTTTGTTTGGATGTGACTAAAACCCTTGTATCTTCTTTTCAAACCTTATTCCTAGGCATTGGGGAGTCCAAGACTGTAGGGGAAACGAAAAGACTATTGTCAGTTTTGGAAGACAATTTTATTTTTGCTTCTAAACTTCCACATATTTTAGCTGGGGAAGTTGGGAGGGGGTTATTATTGGAGCGGCAGAAAGTTAGTCATAACTGTCACTGCATTAAGTGTTTGCCAGCTGAGCTTCCATCCTAAGATTTATGGTAGCCTGGCCAGAGAACCTTATCTGTAGTAATAGAGATAAGGCTGATCTTGTGAGACATTGGACTACTGTGCATGTCTACATTCTTTCTTTTCTAACTTCCTGATCTTCCTTTGTCCGGTAATGATGTAGTTAGCTAGTTCATTTTACTTTTATAATAAAATGTTTCTTAGAATATATACTTCGGGTTTTCTTTCTTTGAGAGTATACACCATGGAAAACAAGATTCATTCACCTCTAATTAATTACAGTTTCCCCAGGGGGTGGAACGAGGCTGATTCACGCTTCTACAATAACAACATTCCGTACTCAAGGACCTTTGCCTGCGTCTGATGGAGACTGCCTGAAGATTGTATCTGGTGGAGTGTGAAGAGTTGATTGGACAATGTGATGAACCTGGGGGTGTGGGGCAGGGCTATGAACTCTTAGCTGGGTGGGGAAAACCTGGAAGATTTCAGATTCGGGTTTTCCCAGATGTGCCAACATGACATCTCTAATAAATTGCAAATTTGAGGAACCTCATGCCTCATAGCTTTATTTTGTTGGGGGTGTTCTTTGGAACCCTAAAAACTATCTTATATCTATATACAGTATCTCCTTGACTATGAAAGCAACATTGTTCTCCCTTTGTTCTTCATGTTCTGAATAATAAACATGATCTTCTGATTGAAAGAGTCCAATTCCAGAACATTTCAGTTCACTGATGCCTAAGAAGTTAATGTGTTATTGGTTCATTTCAACGTTAACTGTGTTGAGCATCCCATCTTCATATTTCTTATGGTCTGTGCTCTCACTGTAATTCTGCCTTTGGAGGTCCAGCTTTTCTTTTCGTACATGGCAATATCAACTAGCAACTAGCCATTCCAAGGTCTTTGATCTGATTGCATTGTAAATACCATTAACACTCCGAAAGAACCTCAACATTTTCTCAGGAGAACATTGAATGCCATCTGATCCAAAGGTCCCATCTTCTGACACTATATTGCCAGTCACTTTATACTACCTTTCTAAGTGCTTTCTTGCTAAAATAGAGGAATAGTTTAGCATTGCCTTCTGCATGGTATGAAATTATGCCTTTGCCATTGTCACGAAACCGATCATCCACCTCCAGCATTTCCTATATCACTGATGCCTACTTGCCTTAATTAGCTGAGATTATCTTCATATCTGGGTATATCATCATCACCATCATCAGTTTATCCATTGTCTATCCACTGCAGGATGAATGCCTCTTCTGTATGTTTCCAACCAATACAAGTCCTGAGTTTTCTTTTGCCAATTGTCGATTTATCTTGTTTTAGATGGATCGACAACTCATTGCTTCCAGGGACACCACTACCATTACAATCAACTAATGTAGCAGAACTGCTTCAGCAGAATTATTATATAATGGCTTTCTCCAGTGGTGGGATTCAAATAATTTAACAACTGGTTCTCTGCCCTAATGATTTCTTCCAACAACCAGTTTGCCAAACTACTCCGAAAGTTAACAACCGGTTCTACTGAAGTGGTGAGAAGTGGCTGAATTCCACCACTGGTTTTCTCTAAGTTGGAAGTCTTGCTAAATATGTTATATTTCAGTTCCCATAATTCCTGGTATTAGAGAGATTGCAGTCCAATGGATGACTGCTACAAATAGAACAGTGATTAGACATAAGTGGCAGTTTATGCTATTTTGAGCTGAGGGGAATACCCTGCTCTTACTTCCTTACACAATTTACAAGAATTGAGCTCTGTCTATCCAGTGGATCAAGGCTTCAGTTTAAACATATCACTGCTATACTGTATGTTATAAAGTGCATATCATCTCACATGCAACATGTTTATGAGGAATTCTAAGACAGAAATGTATTTATTTAGACAATAGGTATTAAATTTATTTTTAAAGACAAAGGTATATGAAGTCTCATTCGTCATCTTCAGGCTGGTGTTCTCGGCTTCGTGCTTCCAGGAGCAATATATACCACATATATATATATGTGTGTGTGTGTGTGTGTGTGTGTGTGTGTGTGTATAAAATTATATATATAAATTTTGAATTTATACCTTTATCCATTTGCTCCTGGAAGCACGAAGCCAAGAACACCAGCCTGAAGATGACGAATGAGACTTCGTCGAAACGTCGCCAAGACACTTCCAATTTTATGTGGGAGAAGACCCGAATAACCAAAGACCTACATACAAACACCCGCGAAAACCTGAGAATATATATATATAGTTAATATTTCAGGTTTCTTCCTGTGTAATTGTGGATATATACCTAAAAGGGTAGAAGTAACGTTTCGACAGAATCTAATCTGCCATCATCAGGCTTATGTGAGGGGTCTTTTGCAGTAACATATATATATATAAACTATCTTATAGAATAACAGAGTTTGGAAGGGACCTTAGAGGTCTTCTAGTCCAAAACTCCTGCTCAGGCAGGAAACCCTATACATTGTGGGCTGCCAAGGATACCAAGAAATGGATAATAAAAGCAAATCAACCCAGTGTTCTCATTGAAGCACAGATCAAATTATTCTACCCGGGTCACGTCATATGAAGTTCTACCTTGGGTAGAAAAGGCTTTAATACTGGGAAAAGTGCAAGTGGGCAACCAGTGAACAGATGCAGTTAGTGTCAATGGTTGCATCTGTGGAAGACCTGAAAGACTAAGTTAGGGATAGATCATCATGGAGAAAAACCATGTCATTGTTAAGCAATAGCACTTAGACTTACAGTATATATCGCTTCACAGTGCTTTATAGCACTCTCTAAGTGGTTTACAGAGAGTCAGCATATTGCCCCCAACAATCCGGGTCCTCATTTTACCCACCTCGGAAAGATGGAAGGCTGAGTCAACCTTGAGCCTGATGAGATTCGAACTGCCAAACTGCTGGCAGCCGGTGATCAGCAGAAGTAGTAGCTGCAGTACTGCACTCTAACCACTGTGCCACTGCGGCTCTTAAGAGTCAGTCATTCAATCAAGCAACTTATATTTCTTTATAAAAATATATGAATTAGCATCCTCCAAAATAACTCGATTTCCCATAAAAAGTTTGTAGAAATTATCTCTAGCTGTTCCATACTGGGTAGGAATCTTTCATAATACTCCCTATTTTATCATTCTATATTTTTTAACAGAAAATGTGTAGTTTCTCCTATCCTGTTCTTATAGATACATATATCATTTGGACAGCTTCTGCAAATGCTATTATGAAGGTATAACATTTGCCTACAGTTGCTACCATGTTTCTCTGAAAATACAACCTACTCCAAAAGTAAGTCCTTGCTTAACTGAAGGCAAAATAAGCCCTAATTAAGACCCTGCACACTCCGGTGTGAACAGGTAAAAATTAAGCTAGGGTAGGGATGGAGCTACCCTATTACTTACCTTCAGACAGTTGTAGCCACACCTCACACATCTTGGCCCATTTCTTCCTGAGCCGGCAAGGCTTTCCTAAAGGGCTCTGTAGCCAAAAACACAGCTCTGGATCAACCTGGATCTCTGTTATCGGCTGCAGAGGTGTTTCCTAAAGGCCTTTCCTGAAGGCCTCTCTAGTCAATAACAGAGATCCGGACTGATCCGGAGCTTTGTTATCGACTGCAGAGGCCTTCAGAAAAGCCTCGCTGGCCTTGCCAACTGAAGAAGTTCCTGAAGACCTCTGATAGTGAAAAGGAGGCCAGGGGCAACACACTCAAGTGAGGTAAATCAGTGGACGCCACTGCCACCACTCGAAAATAAGACCTGGGGCTTTTTTTTTTTTTTTGGCAAAAAAACATATATAAGACAGGGTCTTATTTTTGGGAAAACATGGTATTACTTCAGTTCAAATCACAAAACTCCTTGAAGTCTACATATGAAAATGCAACTTTTCAGCAAAAGAGTGTGCTGATGATCTTACATGGAGTTGGTCTTCCAGGGACCATAAATCTGAGTTTCTGAATCCATAAGTTCCCAAGCCACCCAGAAAAGTGCCTTGGTGGCACAGCAGACTAAAGTACTGTCAAGTAACACCAGCTGCCTGCAATTACTGCAAGTTCAAATCTCACCAGGCTCAAGGTTGACTCAGCCTTCCATCCTTTAGAGATAGGTAAAATGAGGACCTGGATTGTGGGGGGCAATAAGCTGACTTTGTATAAAAAAGAACACCGCTTGGGGGCCCCGAAAGCCCTACTAAGCAGGTATATACAAAAGTATGAAGGCTATTGCTTAACGCATTGTAAGCCTCCCTGAGTCTCCAGAGAAGGGCGGCATATAAATCAAACCAATAAATAAATAAATAAATAAATAAATAAATAAATAAATAAATAAACAAATAAATAAATAGTGAAAAAGAAGGAACTGTTACACTGGTAGATCAAAGCCCATCTCCTCAGAAGGCTGTTTGCGGAAAAGAAGTTTCGGAAAAAGTATAATGATAAGAGAAACTATCCCACCAATGGTGAAGTCTCCAGGCTGATACCATTCATGAGGAACAGGGACAGGATCAACAGAAAGACATTTTGTACCGCCTTCTTCACCCATCACGGGAGGCAATGAAAGTAGTAACACCATAAGGAACACTAACTGAAGGCAAAGCCTATCTCTAGAAAGAGACATTATTGCACCTAAATCTCACTCTTATTGCAAATAGAGATAGATCAGTTGGTCTTAATCAAAAAGAATACGAGGTAGACTTCTGTTTACCTTAGAAAAAAGAATATGTCCTAGTATATAACTATCAATACTGGGAGGGACGGGGGGCGGGGGGACAGATGCTGAATTCTGATCAAGATACAGTGACTTTGAAACCAATGTTGCAGAGTGTTGGTACAGCCCTCTCTCCCTCTTACTCTTAATTGCAGCTTTGAGTAGGGAAAAAAAAGAGCAGGATTTCAACCAGTTTATAAGCAAGTCAAGACTTGTTATGACCTGCATTTGGGGAAATTGCTAAAGGGATTAGCAAAGACACCAGTGATCATGACTGAAGGGGAAAAAAATGACTTTTTTGGGGTTAAGTTTGGATAGCAAGGACAACCTTACATCAATGGTGGGATTCAGCTGGTTCGGGCTGGTTGCTAAATTGCTGGCTGGCTCTGCCCCTCCCTGCACCTTCCAGGAGTCCTCATGGGCCCCGTTTTTGCTCCCAGGAGGCTGCAGGGAGACCTACTAGGCTCAAAATGGGAACTGAGGGGTATGGTGCAGGCCCCCCCGCAGCCCATTTTTGCACCCAGGAGGCTGCAAGGAGGCCTACTAGGCTCAAAATGGAGCATGGGGAAGTCAGTGCACCCCATCTCATGGCCTATTTATGCTTCCAGAGGGTTGCAGGAGGCTGAGTGCTGCTTGTCTTGTCACACACCCTGGCCATGCCCACCATGGCCATGCCCACCCAGCTGGTCATTAGGGCCGAGAACCAGTTGTTGAATTATTTGAATCCCACCACTGCCTTACATGCAATTCTAGGTGGATTCCCCTTGCCCCGCCCCCCGCTTTTACTCATCAGTGCAAGTAGTGTTCTGGTAACCATAAATGAACAAAAGTTATCAGCTTTACAGTGATCTGTGATTTTCTATATCCTAAATCAGTGATGGCGAACC
Source organism: Arizona elegans (assembly GCA_022577455.1). Classification (NCBI taxonomy): domain Eukaryota; kingdom Metazoa; phylum Chordata; class Lepidosauria; order Squamata; family Colubridae; genus Arizona; species Arizona elegans. The sequence continues at coordinate 829,309 of JAKOOJ010000064.1, read as the reverse complement.
TTTTTGCCATCATGTGCCAGGAGCGGGGGGGGGGAAGGTTGTGTATGCGCCCTGACCCTGTACATGTACATATGACCCCCCCGCTCCCCCTCTCCCCCACTCCTGGCCATGATGGTCCGTTTTGCTTTCTCTCTAAGCTTCTTTCTTTCTGTCAACTTCTGGTCCAATGGTTGATTTCCTGCCTCCAGAGGGCCTCTGAGGGGGGAGGCCATTTTTGCCCTCCCCAAGCTCCTAGAAAGGCTCTGGAGCCTGAGGAGAAAGAAAAACAGCCTTCCCCATCACCACCCCGAGGCCCTCTGGAGCAGTCGTGGGTTCTTTATATATATATATATATATATATATATATATATAAAAAACGTTTTACAATTACATTTTCACCCCTTTCCCCCCCCTCAACCCCCCCAAACCTCCCCCTCCCTAACCTTCCCTAACCCTCCCCTCCCCCCAGACTTCCACACAATATACTTATATCTAGTAAAAAAAAAACCTTTATATAAAACTATAGAACCCCTCCCTCCCCCGTATAATTTTTCATCTTCATTACATTAAAATATTTCTATCTTAATATAACATTTTCAAATAAAAGCTATTTGATACTTCCTAGTTTGATATTTGTTCTGAACATAATCTATCCACTTTTTCCATTCCCATTCATAAGTCTCCTGTGAACAATCTTTTAAATATGCTGAAATCTTCGCCATCTCTGCAAAACTGGCCATCTTCAAAGTCCATTCCTCGATCGTGGGCAAAGCTTCATTTTTCCAGTATTTACCTATCAACAATCTTGCTGCTGTTATCATGTACAATATCAATTTTGTTTCACCCAATGTAAAACCCTTAACTATACCCAATAAAAACAATTGTGGAGAAAATTGAATTTTTTTCTTCAAAACATTCTGCATGACCCACCAAATTTTTTATCCAAAAAGCCTTAACTTTCCTACAGGTCCACCAAACATGGTAATATGTAGCATCTAAACAATCACATCTCCAACATTTTGGCTGAACATTAGGGTACATACACGACAATTTCTTAGGATCTAAATGCCATCTATAAAACATTTTATTAAAAAAATGGGTTCTAACTGGCTTTACTACTGGTTCTCTTTGTGTACGCGCTTCGCGCGCGATATAGCAGCAGAAAACCATGTAAGTGATTTTCAGCAGTTCTAATCAGAGATTGGGTCTGGTTGAGGAAACGAAAGGCTATATAGGGGATAATATACAACCCTGGGACATTGGAATGTTTATTTCTGTTTGCAATCCAAACAGCGATGGGTGTCAGAAAGGCTTATCACCAGTTCGCCAGTTCACACATGCTCGCTTCGCGCATGTGCCTTTCGCACATGTGCCCAACCTTCTATGCATGCGCCCGGCCTCAGAAACATAGCTAAATAGGATGACTTTATGCTGGGGCCCACCCACAGTCGCTGCTACCAGTTTGCCAGAACCAGTCTGAACTCGCAGAATACCGCCTCTGAATCAATTAATACTTTAAAAAGTGGTCACCAATCTTTCTGGTTTTTTTGGACCAGCAATGGTGCTGTGGTGAGAAGAGGACAGGGGATGATTTTGTACATGTGCCCATCACTTGTTCAGCCTAGTTCCCAATTGGCCACAGCTAGGCTGTAGACTGGGAGTTGGGGACCCCTAATTTAAAACATCTTATTAAATGTTCAATGGTTATTTACATAATGTCAGCTTGAGTTCATAGGGCTTTTATCTTTACATAGTAATAATGGAGATGATAAGAATGATGGCAATTATGATGATGTAATTAAAAAAAAAAGCAGGGACGCAGTGGCAGTTCGAAAGCACATAAAATATGCAAGTAGAAAAATAGGGACCACCTTTGGTGGGAAGGTAACAGCGTTCCATGCACCTTTGGCATTTAGTCATGCTGGCCACATGACCACGGAGATGTCTTCGGACAGCGCTGGCTCTTTGGCTTTGAAACGGAGATGAGCACCGCACCCTAGAGACAACTAAGCACATATGTGCAAGGGGAACTTTTATCTTTACCTAATAAAAAAACAAAGTTCAATTCTGTTTTAAGAGTGAGCTTTATTTAAAAAAGGACAGTACATATCATTCCATAATGTTTGCTTTTTAATCTGTACACAAATCTACTCAGGGCCAAAATAAATCAAGTAGAATATCACCCCCAAAACTTGCAAGTAGACATACAAATTGCTTGTATGCAGAGGATGCAGTCCTTCTTTCACAAGTATTCATTGGCCTTGAACCAGGTATAAATGCTTCGGTCAATTACTGCCCTGAGGAAGCTCTTAAAATCAATTATAGTTACACTAAGATACTGTTCTCTGCAAATAGATCTAAACCGTAGGCCTGGAGGATAAATGGCTAGAGCAGGCCTGTCAAACTGGTGGCCCACGGGCCGGATACATCACACATAAGCCACACCCACTCTGGCTCCATGAAGGCAAAACACACCGCAATACGTCACGATCCAGCCCGTGACGCGATCGAGTTTGACACCCATGGGCTAGAGTATTGAACAAAGGAAATATTTTAAATATTTGGAAATGGTTTGCCTTAGTTCCACCAAACACAATGCACACCAAAATTACACCGTACAAAACGCTTAAGAAACAGTGGCCACCGTTCAGTTTTTTCATTTCTTCAGAGGAGCACAGCATATTCCAGCAGCATTCAAGCTATGTTTAGCTAAGACTCATACACAACTACTTTTTGGTGTCCACTGTTCTGACCTAGGTTTCCTTAAAAAGTAAACAGCACAAACTTAGTCCCGGCAAACCTCTTTAATTCAAACGGATGTGAATTATTGTCATTCCCAGTCTGAAAGGCTTCTCAAATAGTCTTTCAGGGGAGTGTTTACAAACACTCACATTATCTCCCTTGGAATGCTGCCAGAGAACTAATTGCCAAATGCAGGGCAAGGCCAAACTTAGCACAGAGTCAAACGGAGCTTTTCCAGAGCTTTTCTCAACCAGATGAACTAATAGTTTCCTGCAAAAGCTCACGTCCCGTTCGCTCCTCTTTTATGTATTATGGGAGGGGCCAATCATCTCCAAGCCTTACTCCCAAGTCAACCCTGTTTTCTTAATTGTTCCTGTCTTCTGGCAGCTCTGCGCATGCGCAGACTGGGAACAGGATCATGCTGTTCTTCTGCCTCACTGATGTCAGAGACTCCAGAGGCAGCAAACAACTACCAGATGGCTTTGGCTCCCTCTCTGCCTCTGACTCAGAGCCTTTCCCAGACTCCAGGACTGACCCGCATTCCTCCCCAACCTCCTCTCTATCCAACTCTGCTGCCAGCTCTGCTGGCCACTGGTGGGCCACAACACCCACATAAGATACTGAAATTTCTGTATTCTTCTTAAAAAGGGTCCAGTCTAAATTCTGGATTCTAAGAGCTATATTCCAGGTTGTAGTAGTAGTAGTAGTAGTAGTAGTAGTAGTAGTAGTAATAGTAGTTATTCATCGCACAGTCAGCTAAATGTTCAGACTAGGTTTGGCATTTTTGTCTACCTATCGAGTCCTTACCAAGGACCTGGGATAGGCAAATCTGGATGTTAGCCAGTGTTACAGATATTGCCACAAAATGGAAGCAGTTCCAAGTAAAGCCACCTTCTGCAATTGACTGATGGCAAATTTGTCAATGCCTATGGTGTTCAAGTTGTGGTCCAGTTGTTTTGAGACTGTACCCAAGACACCTATTGCTATTGGTACTACCCTTGCTTGCCTTTGTCATAGTCGTTCTATTTCTATTTGTAGGTCTTTATATTTTGTTAACTTCTCCAGTTCTTTCTCTTTCAGTCTCAAGGCACTGCCACATATCATCATCATCATCATCATCATGTGTATGACTATGTTATAGTAGTCAGGAGACCACAATGCTATTACAGAATAGTAGGTTGGCTTGCCAAATTATCAGTCCTGTTATAGGAAATGATTGCACACTTTCCAAGGTGCGCCACAGGGTGGTGGTTGACTTCACACCAGAAAGAACATACAAGCTGTTGTGTTAAGTAATTAATTAAATACATACATACACAGACACATATACATATACCTGCATATATACCTACCACACAAAGAACACATAAACTTTGCTTAATTGCTTTTTCTTAACTGCTGCTTGTTGTTTAATTGAGGTCTCAGCAGAATAATGTAGCACTTGGGGAAAAAGATACAAGACAGCAATCCACCACTGGATGCTAGGATGGAGAAGATCTCCACAGCCACCATATACTTCCCCTTTGTGCTCAGATAAGTAGGGACAAAAGTCAACCAAACACTACAAAACACCAGCATGCTGAAGGTGATAAACTTGGCTTCATTGAAAGCATCTGGCAACTTCCTGGCAAAAAATGCCACCATAAAACTAATGATGGCTAGAAATCCCAAGTAGCCCAGGACAAGATAGAACATGACAGCAGATCCCACGTTACATTCTGCTATGATTTCACTGGTGAGGGAGTGCATATCCAGATTTGGGAAGGGAGGAGAGGTTGCCATCCACCAAGAACAAATACTTGCTTGAACAAGGGTGCAGGAAATAACAATGGAACCGGCCAGTTTTCTCCCCAACCATTTCCTCATGTTGGACCCTGGTTTGGTGGCCATGAAAGCTACAACTACGGTGATGGTTTTAGCTAATACACAGGAAACGGCCACAGCAAAGATGATGCCAAAAGCAGTTTGGCAAAGAAAGCAAGTGGTCTTGTTAGGCTGCCCCAAAAACAGTAAAGGGGAAAGAAAACAAAGGAGAAGGGACAGAAGAAGTGTAAAGGTAAGTCCCCGGTTGTTGGCTTTGACGATGGGGGTGTCTTGGTGCTTAACAAAGGTTCTAAGGACAAAAGCTGTAGTTATAAATAGGCTAATCCCAACCAAGGCTAAACTCATCCCTAATGGTTCTTTATGAGACAGAAAGTTTAAAGTCTTGAAAACACATTGATCGTGCTTCTTGCTTGGATATTGATCTTCTGGACACCGGGAACAGTCAACCAAATCTGAACATTGAAAAATGTTTAATAAATTAAAAAATTGACCATGTGTAGCCCAAGAGACATTTCCATGTTTTATTCAACTTAATCCCTCCCTGTTGAACATTGTTGTGTTATCCTATGTCTTAATGTTGTATGCAGTTGGTATTTAACCAAACCCTTAGCAAATATAGCATTAACTTTTATTTGGTGTCTTTAGAGTTTATAGAGATATTCTTCCTTTGAAAAGAAGATTTTGAGGAAGTTCTTGTTGTTCTTTGAGATTGATTGTTTTCTTGCAGATGTTTCATTACCCAAGCTACGATGTTACCTATTGAAAAGAAAGTTTGTCCAAAGAAGTGAAAAAGGCTATGAGTGAGTGCATGTGTCAACCCTGGAGCCATCTTGGAATGATGAGCCTTGGTGGCGCAGCAGATTAAAGTACTGTTAAGTAACATCAGCTGCCTGCAATTACTGCAAGTTCGAATCTCACCAGGCTCAAGGTTGACTTAGCCTTCCATCCTTTTGAGGTAGGTAAAATGAGGAGCCGGATTGTGGGGGCAATAAGCTGACTTTGCATAAAAAAGAATACCGCATTGGGGGGGGGGGCTGAAAGCCCTACGGAGCAGGTATATACAAAAGTATGAACATATACCTACGGAGCAGGTATATACAAAAGGCTATTGCTTAACTCATTGTAAGCCGCCCTGAGTCTCTAGAGAAGGGCGGTATGTAAATTGAACCAATAAATAAATAAATAAATAAATAAATAAATAAATAAATAAATAAATAAAGTCTTCAGGATGGAACGTCCATCCAGCTTCACTTGCCACAGTGAGGCTGGATGGAGCTGTGGGAAAGGAGGGGGGAGTAGAGATAGCTGGGGGAATATGTAGCCAAAATAACATTCTTTCTTCTGGGAACTAAGGACACTCTCACCAGCACCTGAAGGATCGTGGATGGGAGCCATCCGGATTTGGGAGGGTGATCTACCTGATTGGGGCATGTGATGCTTGTATGTAATGGGAGGAATTGAATTGGGTGAAGAAAACCCCGGGAACTTCAGAGTCGGTTTTTCACCAGCTGTGCCAATATGACATGCCTAATAAACCTATACTTTGAGAAAGGCTCTAGCCTTGGAGTTTTGATCTCATCTGGGCTGTTACTTGGAACCTGACAATATGCTTTGTTCCATAATAAATGAGTGTTGGTCAGGTCAGAAGAAACATAAAGATGCTTTGCCAATAAAATTGCACAGAAAGGTATCATAAATAGTATTGATATAAAGTAGATTTACCTAGATTTCTTTTCCAATTCTGTTTCTAATTTTGTTTGCTTATGATTTATTCCCTCCCCCCCTTTTTTTTCTTCTTTCAATATAGGTTCTTAACCTAAGGGAAAATAGCATGTTGGAAATATATCTATGTAGCTAACGTTATTGTGGGAAGGATCTCCCAAGGACTTGCTAATAGAATTGAATGAATGAGCCGGAAGGGATCTTGAGGGACCTCTTTTTTGTGGCAGCCTCTCAAGTTCTGGAGTACTGCTATCACATCACCCCTAATTCTTCTTCTCTTTAGACTAGGCAAACCCAAATCCTGCAGCCATTCTTCATATGTTTTAGTCTCCAGGCCTTTGATCATCTTAGTTGCTCTTCTCTGAAAATCTGTTTGCATGGGTATGTGTACTGTATTAGCATCTTTCATGTTGCAATGATGCAAAATTTGCTCAATTTTATCCTCTTGTGAAAGACTAAACCCCTTCTGTGTTTTGACAACCTGAACACCTAAATAAGTGTTAACATAACCTAAAGATTTCAATGTGAAATATCTCTGCAAAGCTTTAGCACAATTCTCACTCATCTGCTCATTTGGACCAATATAAACAATATCAGTCCAGACTGTCTTATCTCTGTTGCTATAGATACGTGATAAAGTTCTCTGGCAGGCTACTGTAACACTCAGAATGGACGCTCGGCTGACAAATACATAACGCAGTGACATTTGGTTCTATGCCTCTGTTTATACAACCCAGGTTTATATTACCTTTTCTTGGCAGTGGCTGCACATATATTCAAGTGATCATCCACTAAGACTCCAAGTCCCTCTCATAGTTACTGTATAATAAGGCTGCTTTCATTAGGCCACATCAGGGGTGAAATCCAGCAGGTTCTGACAGGTTCTGGAGAACCGGTAGCGGAAATTTTGAGCAGTTCAAAGAACCGGTGGTGGAAATTTTGAGTAGTTTGGAGAACTGGCAAATAGCAACTCAGGCTGGCCTCAGAGTGGGGTGGGAATGGGGATTTTGCAGTATCCTTCCCCTGCCATGTCCACTAAGCCACATCCACCAAGCCATGCCCACAGAACATACTAAAAAAATTTGGATTTCACCACTGGGCCACATACATATTAATGTGTGTTTGTGTGTGTATATATACACAGATATTCACACACACACACACACAAACACTATGTCCCAAAGGTGCTTTTTCAAAAGGCAATTGGACTTTATTTTTCCTTGAAGATGTTTCACTAGGAGCCTGGATAGCTCAACAGACAGAGCACTGTAATTTAACACCAGCTGTCCGCAATTAAAGTAAGATCGAATCTCGCCAGGCTCAAGGTTGACTCAGCCTTCCATCCTTTCTAAGGTAGGTAAATTGAGGACCCAGTTTGTGGGGGCAATAAGCTGACTTTGTATAAATATACAAAAGTATAAAGGCTATTGCTTAACACACTGTAAGCCGCCCTGAGTCTCCGGAGAAGGGCGGCATATAAATCAAAATTAAAAAAAAATATTAAAAAAAACTTCTCATCCAAGTAGCTTCTTCAGAATCTTTTGAAAAAAGCACCTTTGGGACAATCATGATCTGGCTGACCAAGACTCTGTATAGAGCAGGAATGCCAAACACAAGGCCCAAGGGCCAGATCCGGCCTGTGAGGTGCTTAGATCCAGCCCGTGGGGCTGCCCTGGAAACAGCAAGGGACTGGCCCGTGGTGCCTTTGCCAGCAAAAACAGAACTTGCGAGGGCTGCAAGAGCCTCTCAGGCTCTGTTTTCACTGGCAGAGGATTGCAGGAGGCCATCACAGCTGTAAACGGAGCTCATGAGGGGCTGTGTGTGGCCCTCCTGACCCCGTTTTCACTGGTAGAGTGTTGCAGAAGGACATAGCATCCAGAAACGGACCTCATGAGGTACTCCATGTGGCCCTCCTGGCTCTGTTTTCGCTGGTAGAGTGCTGCAGGAGGCCATTGCAGCTGGAAACGGAGCTTGGGAGCCTATTTTCACTGGCAGAACACTCGGGCCCCCAAAGGCACCCCTGACATGAGTGACGTCGAGCCGGCCATGCCCCCCCTGGCCCCCCCGAGATCAAACACAACCCTGATGCAGCCTTAATGAAATCGAGTTTGACACCCCTGCTATAGACCTATACAAAGTATATATACATACATATATATATATATATATATATATATATATATATATATATATATATATATATATATATATATATATATATTTGATTTCTCACCAATGACCCCACTGAAAATTGTTATACTAGGAATCAGTTTCTTCTCAGTTTCCTGGCTGACTAAGACAAAAATGCATTTCAGACATGTTCACTTGCATGAATGCATGTTGTTAATATTTATTGTGCTACATTACCTATTTCATGTGAAATCTTCCCTTCAGGGCAGGGAGCGCAATCGTAGCAGCAAAATTTCTCCCCTTCCTTCTTTTTCTTTTGGTATCCGGGCTGGCAAGGATCACTACACAGAGAAAAGGGCAGAACCTATCCATAAATGTGAAAATAATTTAGGATGGAAAAACTGGTTTTCAAAAAACATAATATTGCTTAGTTAAAAAAAGCCAGAAGCATTCGTTTTAACTTACAAATTTCATTAAAAAACATAATTTTTCATGAGTCACAGCTCACTTCATCAGATACGTAGATGATATAGGATTTAAATTGGGTTGAGGCAGGGAGAAGGGAAGATAGATCGATGATGCAGCTGCAGGTTTCATATATGCCAGATTAGCAGTAATTTTTTTTTTTCAATTAAATCTTTGTGTTTTAATGAGACGTGCTCAATGATAGATGATATAAGAGTCTTCAACCATCTAGCTCCGTGTTGGCAAATCTATGGAACGCGTGCCAGAAGCGGCACACAGAACCATCCCACGGAAGATGCGCAGCCTCACTGGTTCGTCTTCCGCATTCCTGTGCAGACACGCACACCAGTTAGCTGGCCTTCACGCATGTGAGAGCACCAAAACCTGGAAGAGCAGCACCCGAACTTCCAGGTTTTCCTTCACACACATGCATGACGGACAGCTGTTCGTCAGATGCGCATCCATGCCAGAAACCGCAGGTGCCGGTGGCCGGTGCGTGTATGCGTACAGAAATACTGCTTTTCTGGGTTTTGGTACTCCCGCATGTGTGAAGGCCAGCAAGGTCACACGATCCATGCGGGATGGTTTTGCGTGCCATTTCCTCCACAGGTCGGCACGCAGTGATGTAAAAGGTTTAGCCATCACTGATCTAGCTAATCTTAGACAAACATGGCTCTCCTCCTATAGTGACTGCACACTGTGATGTGGAAAAACAAATTCTTCTCTTCGTTTCGAAATGTAACTACCCATACAGGACTGGTTCCTAAGCCAAAAGAAATGTTTGATCCATCAAATGCCTTTTCAGATGATGGAATAGCCAGTTCAAAATGAAAAAGGTCTTCTGCAGTCACGACATAAGCCTAAAACTGAAAATCAGGCTTGTCAGATGTTACATCTTTTCTATCCTGCTCTACAGAGTAGAGAGTTGGTATCTGACAGAAAATCACTTGAAGAAACTAGAAGCATTTGAAATGTGGATTTACAGACGGCTGTTACGTATAAGCTGGGTTAACAAAGTCACAAATGAGAAGGTGATAAGCCCCCTGGGAAATCAAAGCCCTTAAAAAGGGAAAGTTAGAGTATTTTG
>JAKOOJ010000064.1:560000-819260 GCA_022577455.1 Arizona elegans | reverse complement strand
TCCAGTGTTGGAGCATTCACAACTTCTGGAGGGCAAGTTGTTCCACGGATTAATTGTTCTAACTGTCAGGAAACTTCTCCTTAATTCTAAATTGCTTCTCTCCTTGATTAGTTTCCACCCATGGCTTCTTCTCCTACCCTCAGGTGCTTTGGAGAATAACTTGACTCCCTCTTCTTTGTGGCAGCCCCTGAGATATTGGAATACTGCTATCATGTCTCCCCTAGTCTTTCTTTTCATTAAACTAGACATACCCAGTTCCTGCAACCGTTCTTCTTATGTTTTAGCCTCCAGTCCCCTAATCCTCTTTGTTGCTCTTCTCTGCACTCTTTCTAGAGTCTCCACATCTTTTTTTACATCGTGGCAACCAAAACTGAATGCAGTATTCCAAGTTTGGCCTTATCAAGGCATCATAAAGTGGCCATAACACTTCATGTTATCTTGATTCTATCCCTCTGTTTATGCAGCCTAGAACAGTGTTGGCTTTTTTGGCAGCTGCTGCACAAGGCTGGCTCACATTTAAATGGTTGTCCATTAGGACTCCAATATCTCTCTCACAGTTACTACTATCCTACTACATTTCATTATGTATAAATTACCTGTCAAGGTTGAAGATCAAGTTTGAAGGCTATTTCATTTACCAAAAATGTGTTCCTAATAATAAAGTTATTTCATTTTGGAGAAATTACCTAGCCCCACCCCATTTGTGTCAGAAGCACCTAAGAGGCTTCCAGGCTGAAAGAATTAGCAGGCAAAATTACTGTTGCCCTGGAGATGCCCAGTTAGGGGTCTCCTTTCATATTAATGTGCCTACTGAATTGGTACCTATTTATCTACTTGTGATTACTCGCTTTCGAATTGCTAGGTTGGCAGGAGTTGGAGCCAGGGGTGGGCTTCAAAAATTTTAGCAAGGGGTTCTCTGCCCAGTTGCTGGGTGGGCATGGCCATGGTGGGCATGGCCTAGTTGGTCTCCTATACCACAGCTGGGGCGGGGGGCATTTTTTGCCCTCCCCAGGCTCCAGAGGTTTTCCTCGAGCCTCCAGGAGGGCGAAAACAGCCTCCCCAGACTCCAGAGGCCCTCTAGAGGCTGGAAACAGTCCTGAACTTCCTGAACTTCTGGTAGGCCTATTTTTCACCTTTCCCAACTTCCGTGTGCACCCTGCACTTACCTGCATCCAAAATGGGCCACGTGGGGACTCCTGGGAGGGGTGGAGTGGGGTGAGCAGGGCCAGCCAGGACTGTGATTTGGCGGTTCTCCGAACTGCACAGAATCTTAGCTAGAGGTTCTCCCGAACCCCTTCGAACCCCCAGCAGCCCACTCTTGGTTGGAGTGAATGATGGGAGCTCATCCCACCACAAAGGAACACTCTGGTCTTGAATGCGAGCTTGCAAATTATCAAACCAGTGTCCCAATCACTGGAACCACCATGATCCTTATTACCTGCCAAGGTTGAAGATCTTGATGCGCAAGTCTCTTTCTTTTTACTGATGCTCGGTGGAGGGACCTAAATGAAGTCATGGCATGTAAAGCATGCGCCAAAAGATAGACAGCATTAAAGATGCTGTAACTGTGGCCAGTCATCTGCATTTCAAAAACAGAACCTGGAAGCATCTCCAACTTCTCTTTGCCAGTGCATAATTTATTGTGCTGCACTGATTCTCTGGAATTTGAAAAAGTGCAATGGAAGGCTTGTTCCCAAAAGTCTTTTAGAAAATGGTCACCATGTGCTGAGCAGCATTTCAGGTTCTGAAGGTAGGTCTGAAACCCTAGAGGTTCATTTGAAGGGACTTCAAAGGAAATGGTGCCTTGGAATAATTCTGAATCCCAGCTGGTTACAAGGCCCATGACTGTGAAATCAATCTGAGCAGTCACAATCCACAACCTCCCAACTGATGCATTTTCTGAATAATCAGATTCAGTTTGAAACATTAACGAACTCAGCCACATCACCGTAAGCGTTTCTCCGTACACAGCAAATATTTTGGCTTTGTGATCCATGAAGGATTTATAAATGCTGGAGGAGACCTCGCTGATTTCAGTGAAAGAAAGCAAACGGCCTTGGCTTGGGATTCGTTGTATGAAGGCAGAACAGATTCCATTTTGGAAAAACAAAGGTTCCAAGGTTTGCAAGAAATGGTCTCCACTCTCGTCTCTCAAAACAATGAGTCCAACCCAAGTCCATCCAAAATGCTTCAGTAATTGGACAATTCCTGTATACTGAGGGGTTTCATTTGAGACCATGCGATAAAAAGAAGGAAATCGAGTTGGGTTGTTTTGTTCAGTGGCAAAAGAACCATATGTGAGCTGAAAGGAAACACAGATATATTTGATTAGATTAGATTTGGAAATGACCTTGTAGGTCATATAGACAAACCCCCCACCCAGGCAGGAGACCCTACACCATTTCTGACAAATGGCAGTCCAATCTCTTCTTGAAAGCTTCCAGTGATTAAGTTCCCACAACTTCTGAAGGCAAGCTATTCCATTGGTTGATTGTTCTCACTGTCAGGAAATTTCTCCTCATTTCTAGGTTGAATCTCTCCTTGATCAGTTTCCATCCATTATTCCTTGTCTGGCTATCGGGTGCCTTGGAAAATAGCTTGACCCCATCCTCTCTGTGGCAGCCCCTCAAATATTGGAACACTGCTATCATGTCTCCCCTGGTCCTTCTCTTCACTAGACTAGCCATGCCTAGTTCCTGCTACCGTTCTTCATATGTTTTAGTCTCCAGTCCCCTAATCATCTTGGTTGCTCTTCTCTGCACTCTTTCTAGAGTCTCAACATCTCTTTCACATCGTGGTGACCAAAACTGAATGCAATATTCCACTTTTTCTAGAGTCTCAACATACTTTTTTTTTATAGTATGGTGACCAAAACTGGATGCAGTATTCTAGGTGTGGTGTTACTAAGGCTTTATAGAGTGGTATTAGGAACTCACTTGATCACCTCTCAGTCTTTGTGACTGCCTTTTTAGAACATGGAGTCTCAGATCATGATTTGAATGCCTTTTCTTCATTCAAACTAAACAGTGCTGGTTTATGGGAAAATGAAACCATTTCTAAGGAAAGAGTAACAATAAAGAAATCTGTTCAAATCCATTATTCTGCCTTATTTCGCTGTTCTTTTTGTCAACCACAATGACTTGACTTTGTTTTGAATAGAGTCAAACATTCATTGCCAGTCAAATCTTTCTTCCTTTTTTTTATATACTATAATATTGTTGTAAAAATAAATTGCATGGGTATCTACTCCATCTTAATTCATAATCAAATCAGTATACCCTTCATAGTGGCATGAGAGTCAGTTAAGGCATTGGATTGCAAACCAGGTGACTGTGAGTTCTAACCCTTCATTTGGCATGAAGCTAGCTGGTTGACCTTGGACCAGTCACTCTTTCTCAACCCTAAGAAGGAAGCAATGGCAAACCACTTCAGAAGTCTTGGCAAGAAAACTGTAGAGACTTACCTAGGCAATCACCAAAAGTCAAAATAGAGACTAGAAGGGACAAAAAAAATGCCCTTGAAGATCTTACCTGTGGAATTTTATAAAGGGTTAAGACGTCAGACATGTGGAAAGAGATATCAGAGCCAAGTCCACCTATGATGGCCATGAGATTTTTCTGGATGTTGCATGCATAGTTGGGGACAAAATTATGGAATTTGAAGAGCAGGTCCAATGTGGTCCGATAAGTCATCTTCTCATTGTAGTAACTATCATAGATGTGAAACCCGAGGCTGACATTGGGCAAGATCTGAGGATTTTGGTTAATCTCATTTACTGCAAATGCCAAGCTGAGGACATGTTGGTAGAACTTTGTCACTATGCTGAAAAACAGTTATGTTCAAAATTGTACAACGCATATAACTGGTATTTTTTTTTTTATCAGCCTCTGGATCCATTTTACTTACTACAAGCCATCTAAAATTTGGGGGGGGGGGAATCAATAGAAACAAAATGAGTTGTTGGTTAGGTTTTGTGGAGACAAGCTCCATAAATACTCAGAAGGAGAGGAGGAATAGCCAAAGAGAAGTATAAGACTAAAAAGAATAGTGGGAACTTAGGTGAATTCCTGAAAGGCTTAGTAATAATAATAATAATAATAATAATAATAATAATAATAATAATAATAATAATAATAATAATAATAATTTTATTTCTATACCGCCCTTCTCCCGAAGGACTCAGGGCGGTGTACAGCCAATTTAAAAAGCACAAGACACAACAATGATTAAAAATTAAAATAATTAAATAAATTTGGCCGGATTAAAACCCCAAAAATTTAAAATACCCCAATTGAAATTATTATGTTGCTAGGCCGGCCTGGCAGAACAACAGGGACTTCAGTGCACAGCGAAACACCCAGAGGTCGGAGATCTTACGTATTTCCGGGGGCAGTTCATTCCACAGGGCTGGGGCTCCCACAGAGAAGGCCCTCCCCCTGGGTGTTGCCAGCCAACATAACTTGGCTGATGGCACCCTGAGGAGACCCTCTCTGTGGGAGCGGACTGGTCAGTGGGAGGCTATTGGTGGCAGAAGATGGTCTCGAAGGTAACCGGGTCCTATGCCATGGAGCGCTTTAAAGGTGGTAACCAACACCTTGAATCACACCCAGAAGACCACTGGGAGCCAGTGCAGCTCGTGCAGGAAGGGTGTCATGTGGGCACAACGGGTTGCACCCATAACCATCCGCACAGCTGCATTCTGGACCAGCTGGAACCTCCGAGTGCTCTTCAAGGGGAGCCCCATGTAGAGAGCATTACAATAGTCCAGCTGGGAGGCGACAAGGGCGTGAGTGACCGTGTACAGGGCGTCCCGATCCAGAAAGGGCTGCAACTGGCGAATCAGGCGAACCTGATAAAAGGCCCCCCTGGCCACAGCCGTCATATGCTCTTCTAAAGACAGCCGTTCGTCCAGGAGGACACCCAGATTGCGAGCCCTCTCTGTGGGGGGCAAAGATTCACCCCCAATAGTCAGCGATGGCACCTGCTGACTATATCGGGATGCCGGCAGCCACAGCCACTCAGTCTTGGATGGGTTGAGTCTGAGCCTGTTCCTCCCCATCCAGACCGCACGGTCTCCAGGCAGCGAGACATCACATCAAGGGCATCATATCACCATATTTTTCGAACTATAAGACGCACCGGAGTATAAGACACACCTTAGTTTTTGGGGAGGAAAATAAGAAAAAAGCTGATTGGGGGTGGATCGGCCTCCCAGAATACCCCCAATCAGCTGTTCCTAGAAGTGAACTTTAGCAACAGGTTGTGAGCTCTGCGCCTTGCTTTTTTTTCAACCTCTGAAATCTCCGTTTCACAGGCTTTTTTCCAGCCTCTCAAACAGAGATTTCAGAAACTTTTTTCAGCTTCTGAAACCACCATTTCAGAGGCTGGGTGGGACTACATTTGGTGTATAAGAGGCACCCAAATGTTCACCCTCTTTTTTGGGGGGGGGAAGGTGCATGTTATTTATTTATTTATTTATTTAATATAATTTGTATGCTGCCCTATCTCCGTAGGACTCAGGGTGGCTCACAACAAATAAAAACAAACCCAATAAAACATAAAATACATAAATATGCATACATAAAATACATAAATATATAAATATATAATTTAAACATATATTAAAACCCATTAAAATAATCAAAAAACTCCTCAGTTCAGTCCGGGCGATGTGAACAGCCATGTTTTTAATTCGCGGTGGAAGGTGTGAAGGTCAGGAGCCAACCGAAGCCCCAGGGGGAGTTGATTCCAAAGAGTGGGCGTGCCCACAGAGAAAGCTCTACCCCGGGGGGCCGCCAGCTGGCATTGTCTAGCCGATGGCATCCGGTTATACTCCGAAAAATATGGTAACTTTGGAATCAATGCAGAGAATATAAATAAGGGATGTCAGTATTATATCAGAGAAGTGTATTTAAAAAAAAATTAAAATGCAAGCTCCAAAAAAGAAAATAAAAAAACATACTTTTACAAACTGGAAACAAGATTGGATAAGCAAAGCACACTCCCTAGTGAAGCTTTAAAGCAGCCACGAGCTGCTCTTACAGCTGTTTCAAAGACGTCTCTTTTGTATGGGACTTCCAAAGCAAAGTACAGTAGCTGAAGAAGCTTCTTGGATGAGAAACAAAACATCTTCAAAGAAAAACTAGAAAGTCCAGTTGCCTCTTGAAAAAAAACCTATGGGACAAAATACAGTAGATAAGCATTCAGACATACATGCAGAAAGCTGGGGAATGGATCCTTGTTTCTGCCACAGTCACACACCACTTTACCAGTGGTGGGTTTCAGAAATGTTTACCACTGGTTCGCCGCGCGCACGCTCGCTTCCGCGCACGCGCTTTGCTTGTGTGTGTACCTTCTGCGGATGCACCTGGCCTCGAAAATGTGGCTAAATAGGACAGCATTATGTCTGGGTGGGTGTCCGGGCTCACCTGCAGTCACCGCTACCAGTTTGCCCGAACCAGCATGAACCAGAAGAATACCACTTCTGCATTTTACATATTGAGATGGATTGGTCATAGAGATAGAACTTGGGCTGATTCAAAAACAGATGGAAGGAAACATGAATGATTCAAAGGGAAGGAACAGAAGAAAATTCTGTTTGGAAGAACTGGATCAGATCCTCAAAAAGAGGAACTTTTAACATATACTGTTGTAGCGCGGGAATAACGAGAGGCACAAGCAAGCTAGTGACAACAGCTCTTTAATTCAGGGTGAGACTTCAGCAAAAGAACACAGGCAACAGCCTTCCTTATATACTTTTCAGAGGCGACCAAGAACCAATCAGCATTCACTTTACATTTGAATTTCCTGCACAAAATAGATACATACATAACACCCCTCCACTCCCAGAAGCCACTTATCCTATCTATTTACATATTTACATACAAAATCATGCAGGTGACCAGGGCGTGTCTTAATCCTGGTTGACCTGCACAGTTCAGTTGTTGGCGAGGCGTCGAGCCGGTCGGAGGGACCTCCCGTCTCTCCCGGCTCCGCCAATGGAACCTCCTGGATTTCTCCAGAGGTGTGGCTATCTCCGGCTGGGAGTGTCGACTCACTGGGGCGGCGCTGGAACTCTGGGTTGCCAGATAAGTATTCTGGCTTACTCGGGCTTGAGGTAGCTGTGTCAGGAAGACTTTGATAGTTAGGACAAGAGTTTTCGTTTTGTAAACGTTTACGCAATTGATCTATATGTCTCCTCCAAATTTTACCATGCCCTATATCAACTGTGTAAGACTTTGGACTGGTGATTCCTACTATGGTTCCCTCTACCCATAAGGGCCCATTGGTGTAGCTTCTAGCAAAAACTGGTGTTCCTACTTGGAATTGTCTTAGTCCTCCCCCTTCTCCCGTGAAGCTATCGGAGGAGTAATTGGGATGCAGTCGGTCGAGGATGCATCTTAGCTTTCGGCCCATTAAGAGCTTGGCTGGGCTGCGGCCCGAGGTGGGCACGGGGTGGTGTGCTGTACCGCTAAGAACTCATCTATTCTAGCCTGCCAGTCCCCTGCATCAAGCCGGGAAAGAGCTTCTTTGGCCGTTCTTACAAATCTTTCTACAAGGCCATTTGAAGCCAGATGAAAAGGAGCGGATAATGCATGTCTTATGCCTAATTCGGCTAGGTAGCCCTCAAATTGAGTTGCCGTGAATTGGGGTCCATTGTCAGATACCAGGGTGTCCGGCAATCCGTGTGTTGTGAATAGTTTTCTGAGTACTTTGATTACGGCCTCAGTAGTGGTAGATAGCATCAAGGCAATTTCGAGCCACTTAGAATATGCATCTACAATAATAAGAAAGTTCTGGCCATGGAACGGGCCAGCAAAATCAATGTGAATCATCCCCCATGGCCCCTTTGGTTTTTCCCATTCCCGAACAGGAGCTATGGGTGGATCTGGGCGGGACTCCTGGCAGGGCCTGCACTTCCCCACCCACTCAGTGACATCTTGGTCGAGATGTGGCCACCAAACATAGCTACGAGCTAGGCCTTTCATGCGAACAATACCAGGGTGTCTCTCATGCAACATTTCTAGAACTCTGTGCCTTAACCGCGACAGAATAACCACCCTGTCTCCCCACAACAAACAGCCCCCCAACATTGACAGTTCATTTTTTTTTTGTTAAAATACAATTGGAAATCACCACCGTCCACCTTGGTAGGCCAACCCCTCGTCACCCAGCCCATTACTGTTCGCAAAACAGAGTCTCTGGCAGAAACCCTTGCCACCTCATTCGAAGAGATGGGGCCTGAGGAAACAATGTCAAGCAGTAAAACCGGGCTTCCGGAGTCGGGTTGTCCAACAATTCGGGCAAGGGGCATCGGCTGAGGGCGTCAGCATGTCCTAAGGTTTTGCCCAGCCGGTGGAGCAGAAAATGGACCATCTGGTCATCTGGGGGGAAAGAGCAGCCGGGGTCGGTTTATCTCCAGCCAAAAGTCCCAAAAGAGGCTGGTGGTCCGTAATGAGTTCAAAGGTGCGACCAAACAAATACTCATGAAATTTTTTGACCCCAGCTACAGCCGCTAATGCCTCCCTATCTAGCTGGCTATAGTTCCTTTCAGCACTAGACAAAGTGCGAGAGTAATAGGCGATGGGCGCCTCTAGCCCATTCGGCAGTCTATGGCTTAAAACCGCACCTACGCCAAAGGGGAAGCATCACAGACCAACACTAGGGGTAGTTCAACATTGTATTAAATAAGCAAACTGTCCTCAGACAAAAGTCTCTTTACTGCGTTGAATGCAGCCGCTTCTCGTTTTCTCCAAAGCCACGGAACATTTTTTCCAAAGAGCCTGTGCAGGGGCTCCGCAACGATGGCTTTGTGTTTTAAAAACATTGTATAGAAATTGAGAAGGCCCAGAAAGGCCTGCAGTTCGGACTTCGACTTGGGGGTAGGCGCACTTCGGATGGCCCTGACTTTGCTTTCTGTGGGGTGAATGCCTGTGCCGTCGATTCGGTAGCCTAAGAATTCCACTGATGGAACCGCTATTTTGCATTTTGCTCATTTGAGTTTAAGTCCCGCTTCTCTGAATCTGGTTAGGATTTGTCTAACCCTCTGGCCTAACTGAGTCTTGTCTTGGCCACTAATCAAAATATCGTCAAAATACGGGACGACACCTGGGAGGCCTTGTAGAAGGCACTCCATTGTGCTCTGAAAGAGTCCAGGGGTGATGCTGACCCCAAACTGAAGTCTGGTGCATTTAAAGGCACCTCTGTGAGTTACTATTTTCAGTGATTCTGCCGTAGCGTCATCTACAGGCAGTTGCTGATATGCCTGCGCAAGGTCTAGTTTTGCGAATAGCTTGCCAGGCCCCAGGGAGTGCAGTAGATGGTGGACTATCGGAACCGGATAGGCGCTCTGCTGCAACGCCTTGTTAATCAAACACTTATAGTCAGCGCAAATTCTAATTGAGCCATCCGATTTGACTGGCGTGACTATTGGGGTTTCCCACTTAGCGTGATCTACGGGAATTAGCACCCCTTGCTTAATGAGCTTGTCGAGCTCTGCATCAATTTTGGGCTTTAGAGCAAAGGGAACTCGTCTTGCTTTCAGTCTGATTGGTGCTACGTTGGGGTCTAAATTAAAGGATATTGGGGTCCCCACGTACTTGCCTAGAGTCTCTTCAGAAACATCCCGAAACTCATGGAGAAGGGTTTCTTTGAGGGATGATCCGCTGATGCTGTGAACGCCCATGAAGCCCATGCCGAGGGCTCGGAACCATTTCATGCCCAGTAGACTTGGTAGGGGCTTGCTAATGATGGTCAGGGGCATCTCTTTCTGGAACTCGCCGTAGGTGACCCGGAACCTGCCCACGCCTTCAACGGGAACTCGGTTTCCCTGGTAGTCGAGGAGGCGGATTTTCTGACGGGACAGCTGGGTTTTCTGGAACTTGGGCAGGAGCACCTTGAGTGTTGTCCAGGACATGATCGATAACGTAGACCAGGTGTCGATTTCCATTTCACACGGTCTGCCATTGATTTCTACTTTCGTGTAGATTTTCTCATCATTGTTTGTGCTGGCTTGACCGATTCTTGTGCTGTAGGTCTCCCGCTTTTGAGGTTCGCACCATTTTCTCGCGCTGTGATCTTTGATTGGCTGTTTGGAACGAGCCGGCTCTGGTTGGTCGCGGTAATCACGTGGCTTTCGACTACGTGGAAATTGAGCTCTGCAAACTCGTGCTAGGTGGCCTTTCCTGTCGCAACGCCTGCAAATGGCTTCTCTGAATTTACACAAATGTCTCTCATGATCCCCGCCGCAGCTAGGACAGTTCTCATGGTGGCGGCTTTGTTCGCTCAATTTCTTTTCTGTATGGAAGACGTCCTCGTCCGACTCTTCCTCTGTGGTGGTTCGCACCTCTTCTCTGGGGACGGGGGCTGTTTTCGGGCCGTCTTTGCTTGAACTTGGTCACTGCAGCGCTTCCGAAGCTTTCGTTGATGCTTCGTGTCTCGGGCTTCGTCTAGCGCGCTGGCTAACGTTAGGTCTGGCTTGGCTAGAAGACGCCTTTGTAACCGTGTATCTCAAACCCCGCAAATCAATTGTTCAAGCAGTGCGTCGTCTAAATCTCTGTAGTCACAATGCGTTGCGGCTTTTTGAAGCGCGGCCACATAAGCGCTGACTGGCTCTCCTTCTTTTTGAACTCGTTGCCGAAGTTCGTAGCGCTGTACAAATTTGGACGGAACCGGAGCATAGTGAACGCTCAGGTTGGCCTGTATGACGTCCCAGGGAACCGTCTGGACTGGGGTTGGCTTGCAGAGGGATTCGGCCATCTCGAATACATCTGGCCCGCAGTGGCTTAAGAACAGGGCCCTTTTTCTGTTCGCTGAGAGCCCTTGCATTTCGCTCGCTTCCAAGGATCACTCGAACCTGGTCAGATACGATCCCCACTTCTCTCAGGTTGGGTCGAAGGGTTTTGGCGGAACGTAGGCAGACATGCCGTGTCTCCGTGTTTGCTAGTCACCCTGGCTGAAACTCAGAGCCCTTTTTGAATTGCTTCTTGTGGTCTCTATCCCACCTTCATCGCCAATGTTGTAGTGCGGGAATAACAAGAGGCACAAGCAACCTAGTGACAACAGCTCTTTAATTCAGGGTGAGACTTCAGCAAAAGAACACAGGCAACAGCCTTCCTTATATACTTTTCAGAGGCGACCAAGAACCAATCAGCATTCACTTTATATTTGAATTTCCTGCAGAAAATAGATACATACATAACATATACCATATTTTTTGGAGTATAAGATGCATCTTCCCCCCCAAAAAAAAGGGTGAAAATCTGGGTGCATCTTATACTCTGAATGTAGCCCTGCCCAGCTTCTCAAACTGAGGTTTCAGAGGCTGAAAAAAGCATCAGAAATGAAGCTTCAAAAAAAAAAGAAGCCTCCAAACATTCCGGGAGGCTGATCCACCCGCCAATCAGCTTTTTTTCTTATTTTCCTCCCCCAAAATAAGATGTGTCTTATACTCCGATGTATCTTATACTCCTAAAAATATGGTAACTCATACAATGGGGTTGTTAACCTATTGTAACATACTGTTAGCTGATCGGGTGAGAGCCTGTTTGGTGTAGTGATTAAGGAATCAGGCTTAGAAACCAGCAGTCCAAGAGTTCTACCTCTGCCTGGAGCACAAAGTTGGATGGGTGACCTTGGACCAGTTACTGTCCCTCAATCCTAGGAAGAAGAAGGCAAGGACAAACCACTTTAGAAAATGCCACCAAGAAAATTGAATGGACTAGCCCAGGCAGTAGCCATTGACATCACAAACAAGATGCTGAGACTTTGGAAAAAGTCCCAGAGAATAGCAACTAAGATGATTAAAGACCTGGAAACAAAAATATATGAAGAAATGGTTGCAGGATTTGGTTTTGGCTAGTTTGGAGAAAAGAAGGACTAGGAGGGACATGAGAGCAGCATTCCAGTATTTGAGGGGCTGCCACAAAGAAGACGGGGGGTGTCAAGTTATTTTCCAAAGCACCGAAAGACAAGACAAGAAACAATGGATAGAAACTCATCAAGGAGAGAAGCAACCTGGAATTAAGGAGAAACTTCCTAACAGTAAGAACAATTAACCAGTGGAGTAGCTTGCCTTCAGAAGTTGTAAATGCTTCATCACTGCAGGTTTTTAAGAAAATACTGGTCTGAAATTGTCAAAGTTTGTTACAACACACACAAGCAGACTATTAAGCAGGATTCAAATGTCTTTATCTACATCACAACACAAAAGCCATACAATACCCTTGTAGGTTTTTCCACGTTGTAGAGAAGAGAAATAGCAAGTACAAACACAGCACAAAATGGAAGCACAAAATGGAGAAGGCAAAATGGAGGAGGGAGAAGCTAGTGCCCTCAAGCTTATATACAGAAGTGGTTAAGCCACCCCCAGGCTCCTTGCTGTCCGAATCAGCAAACAGCCCCTGTTGGCTGACCTTGTTGCTATGTCCTATTCCAGTTCATGAATATACTCTGACAGAAATGGTATAGGACAGTGATGGCTAACCTTTTTGCCATCGCGTGCCAAAAGCAGGGGAGTATGTGGGGAGGGTCACGCACGCGTGCCCACACCCATACTTATAAGCACCCTGTCCCCCCCCCCGCTCCTCCTGCTTCTGGCACACGATGGCACAGTGGGCCTGGTAGGCCCGTTTTTTGCTCTCCCCAGGCTCCAGAGCCTCTCTAGGAGCCTGGGGAGGGTGAAAACGGCCTTCCCCACCCTCCCGGAGGCCCTCCAGAGGTCGGAAACAACCTGTTTCCCTACTTCTGGTGGGCCCAGAAGGCCCAAAAATCAGCTGGCTGGAGCGTGCATGCCCGCCGGAGCTGAGCTCACGTGCCCACCAATATGGCTCCCCGTGCCAACTGTGGCACACGTGCCATAGGTTCGCCATCACGGGTATAGGATCTCCAGCTTGAGCAGAGGGCTGCACTAGAAGACCTCCAGGGTCCCTTTCAGCTCTTCTGATTGAGTCTTTCTGTCAGACTTCGATGCTATCTCAAAATAAATGAATTTCCAAACTGCCAATCTTTAAGGAAATCTTCTCTTTATTCGAGTACAGCAACCGGATCATGACTCGTGTGGACAAGACTGACCTTTTGCCCCCCAATCCCTCCCTTTCCAATCCCCAATTCTCTGCTTCTCATTGGCTATCTTCCAAGTCACTCTCCTGACTTCTTGTCTCGTCATTTCACAGGAACGTCCCCCCCCTCTTCATTTCCACGGAGACCAAGCTTCAAAAGGATTTAGCAGGCTTATCTCCCTTCCTATGTCAGCGCTGAGACGCTGACACTTTGATTGACTCAATGTTGCAAAACCCCCACCCCCATGATAAAGTATCTGTAACTTGCCTTGTATGGAACTTGTATCCGCATAATCACCCTGACTTCCCTTCCTCTCCACACACAGCTCAATCCAATGTACTTCGCACATCAGCTTACCTCAGTTCATCGCACCCTTGTCAAAAAGTGAGAGGTGAGAAGTTTCAAGAACTTATGAATCAATATAGAGGTGCAATAGAAGCAAGAATGTCTGCTTCAAGGATAACAAAGATCACGCAGAAGTACCGTCAATGATATGAAGTAATAATTTACATTTGGCATACTTCATTTTTAATAATTTCCCTTTTTCCTATTCATATTTTTAATTTCTTTGGCTGGTTCTTTCTTACTTTTTGGGAGAAGGGGGATATTTTGCTTCTTCCAAAAGGGTTAACTATAACTCCATTCTCTCCAAATAATGAATATATATGTATGTTTGTGTTTTTGGGTTAAATCATCCAGGAAGAGAAATGGGACTGTTAGATAAATTCAGCAAATTAAATCAAATAAGAGTTATCTCGGAAGTGGTTACTCCAATCATAGGTATTCCAGTTATAATGCCTTAGAAGTATACAGTAGTGGCCAAAATTAAGAGCCTTGATAGTACAGTGGTCTAAGCACCCTGTTATTAACACAGCTGCCTGCAATTACTGCTGGTTCGAATCTCTCCAAGGCTCAAGGTTGACTCAGCCTTCCATCCTTTCTAAGGTAGGTAAATTGAGGACTCAGTTTGTGGGGGCAATAAGATGACTTTGTATAAATATACACAAGTATGAAGGCTATTGCTTAGCACATTGTAAGCCGCACTGAGTCTCCAGAGAAGAGCAGCATATAAATCAAATTTAAAAACAAAATTGTGGAAATAGTTTGGGAAAAGTGTATTTTCTAAAACTAGCTAATAACACCATGTTTGTTTGTTTGTTTTTGAGTAGTACCATAAAATTATATATCAATGAAAAGATAATGTAATCAAGAATGTAATACAATAACTTTTATGAAGGATTTGTTATTAGAATAGCAGTTACAGGATAAAGAAGAAAAGTGAAACATGTAGAAAAAAATGAGATATACAAAAAATTATCACCATAGAAAAAATGAGATGTACAAAAATTATCACCATGTCAGTTAATACTTCATTGGGTAACCTTTAGCCTGAATTACAGCCTTACAATGTCTTCCCCCTGGAGTGAACCAAGCCTTTTAGTTCTGCAGCTGTTATCATGTGAAACCAAGATGGAATGATTGCTTCAATTAACTGGGTTTTATTGATGGGTCGCTTCTGACTAACAATTTTCTTTAGTCGGCTCCATGCGTTTAAGGTCTGGGCTATTCCTAGGCCATTGCAGCAGTGGAATATGATTATCTTGAACCTCACCACCACCACCAAAGAAATGGTGTTATTAACCATCTAACCTAAAAAATACACTTTTCTCAAAAGGTTCCCACAATTTTGGCCACTACTGTAGATGGAGAGAATACCAGAGAATGTTTAGGTTAATCCTTCACTCGTTTCCCCACTTCCTTTCATTCATCCTTAGACGTTGCAAGTATGAACTTCTGAACCATCTCATGCATTCTGAGATCATGCATGGATCTCATTCATTCATTCACTCCTACATACATTCATTACATTTTGCATATCACCAAATCCTGTGATTTGCAAAGTTGCTCAACCAACTCTTTTCTTTCACAGAAAAAGAGAATGGAGTTGCTCTGAAAATCAGGTCCAAGAGTTTCTTACATTGGAAATTTGAAGCTCAGGTCCTGTGAAGGTTGTTTTTGGAAGGAAAGTTCATGAAAAAAGTACCACATTTGAGATGTAATCCCACCTATGAGGAAGTCACCTGGCTGATAGGATTCGTGAGGAATAGGAAGAGGATCAGGTGAAAAACAGTCTCTTGAACTGACATTGTTTCCCACATAAGGTAAAAATAAAAACAAGACTTCTAATATCATATCTAGGTGCAGATTAGGTGCTCATATCACCATCAAGAACCTTATCACTGAATTTGATTTCAGCAAAGTGTTCCAGCAACATTCCACAATGAGAAGTGTCATAGCATGGAAAGGGAAAATAAAATTAAAAAACTCAGCCACATTTGCATCTTCTCCCTGGGTAGCCCAACTCTGAATGACCAGGAGTAAAGGGGTTTTATAAGCAGGTTTGAATTTACACATCAGCTGTTTTTCTTTTTTCTTTTTTTTTTTAAGTTTGGGAAATCTGCTGGAGTTTGCAATTGAGAAGTAGCAATTATTACGATTGGTGTAATTGCAGGGAAGACAATGAAAGCTGTAACAAGGAATCCCTATCGAATTGCACAGCAACAAGAAAGCAAAAGATAAAATAATTATCATTGCATTTATTTTGTGGGTTAAATCAAAGAAGAAAGTTTAGGATGACCACATTGATGAACAATAGGAGAATTTAACAGAGTTGGAAGGGAACTTGTAGGTCATCTAGTCCAACCCCCCACCCAAGCAGGAGACCCTACACCATTTCTGACAAATGACAGTCCAGTCTCTTCTTGAGGGGTGTGATGCTAGTTCGCCTCCTCATGGTGCACCCTGGATAACATGGTAGTGTGAACCAAGCGACTAGCAAAAAGTGACAGCCAGACTACATTGAAGAATTGAGGACATATTTGTAGAACTGCTAGCTCTCTGTGGATAAACAACTATAAGTCCATGTATTTGCCATATGCTAAATAAATAAAATAAGGAGAATTTGAGTTCAGACAGAATTACGTAAAATGTATTATAGGTAGAAGTGGAATTCCATTGGGTCTTTTTAATAGTTTACTATTGGTCAGCTGTGAAATCAAATTCTGGTAGATAGGAGCGAAGACACAAATTACCAAATTTTCTATTTTTCATTCAGAAGAAGGGGGTCCATGATTTGGGTCTCTGCAGTAGTGGGTTGCAATTTCAGTCGCTACCAGTTTGCTCGCAAGCGCAGAAACATTGCATGCGCAAAAGCATCCGGCGAGTGGACGGAGCCTCCCGCCACCACCTCTACTGGTTCGCCTGATCTGGGGCAAACCAGTTGCAACTCACCACTGGGTCTCTGCCTGGATTCATGACTACTGCTAAAATTTCAGGTGGAAGCTACGGCTTGAAAGTCTTTTTGTCCAGTTCTGATTAACGTAACAACTGTCACCTTCCCTGGAATGGATTGCTACCGTGACTTCAGATAACAGATGAACAGAGTTTTAGGTTATCTAGTCCAACTCCCTCACCCAAGCAGGAGGCCCTACACCATTTCTGACAGATGGCAGTCCAATCTCTTCTTGAAGGCTTCCACTGATGAAGCTCCCACAACTTCCGAAGGCAACTTCTGTTCCGTTGGTGGATTGCTCTCACTGTCAGAAAATTTCTCCTTATTTCCAGGTTGAATCTCTCCTTGATCAGTTTCCATCCATTATTTTATTTATTTATTTATTTATTTATTTATTTATTTATTTATTTATTTATTTACTTATTTATTATTTAAATTTGTATACCACCCTTCTCCCGAAGGACTCAGGGCGGTGCACAGCCAAAATTAAAATACATACAATACAAAATTTAAAATAATTTAAAAGCAGAATTAAATCAAATTGGCTTCCCAAAATATTAAAACCCATTACCCTTAAAATAACCCTTTTTAAAATTTTAAGCCAGCCCAGCTTGCTGGAATAGGAAGGTCTTCAAAGCTTGACGGAAGGTCCGGAGGTCCGGGATTAGTTGCATTCCTGGGGGTAGTATTATTCCTTGTCTGGCCGTCAGGTGCCTTGGAATAATAGCTTGACCCCCTCCTCTCTGTGGCAGCCTCTCAAGTATTGGAACACAACTTGCGAGGGCTGCATGTGACCCTCCTGGGCTCCATTTTCGCTGGCAGAGGATTGCAGGAGGCTGTCACAGCCGGAAACAGAGCTCGGGAGCCCATTTTCACTGGCAGAGCACTCAGGCCACTAAAGGCACCCCTGACAGGGATGAATTTGACACCCCTGTCCTAGATAATATTGTGGATGTTATATAAGCTACTTAGTTATAGAGCTTAGGACCCTGGCATTCTTCTGGACAGGATTCCAGATTCCCTGTTGATTTGCAATACAAGATGCTTTCCTCTGAGCATTGCAATATAATGCTCGGAGGAGAAGTGTGAGAACTTTGTATGGCTGTATTGGAGAAGTTGCACAAATATAATGGAAAAGACAACAAATGTTTTAATCCCCAAATCTTATACAGACAATTTGAATGTAGTAACAACAGATAATACAAGAAAATCCATTCATGCAGTGTTTCTCAACTCCAAGAGGGGTGAACTACAGATTCCAGAATTCTGCAACTATCATTGCTATTAATGATTATTCCAGCAGTTCATATACTTGGAATTTCCTCATGTTGGACAACATTACTTTAATCCTTTCTTTTTATTAGATGATCCCAGGTATTTAGCTCATATCTCAACAGAATGTAGCATTTAGGGCAAAAGATATATGATATTGCAATGAATTTTTGATCCCAAAATCTTACTAATCAACATTGTACCAGAAAGTAAAGGCATTGAATTCTTCAGTTCTTTCTTCTTACTAGCTGATCCCTGGTATTCATCTCAGGTCTCAACAGAATGATGTAGCATTTAGGGAAAAAGATACATCCTAGTAATCCAGCACTAGAAGCTAAGATGGAGAAGATCTCCACAGCTAACAAGGCTTTTCCCGTGGAGCTCAGGTAAGTTGGAACAAATAGCACCCAAACACTGCAAAATACCAGCATGCTAAAGGTAATGAATTTGGCTTCATTGAAGCTGTCTGGTAATCTGCGAGCACAGAAGGCCACAAAGAAGCTGGCAAGGGCCAGGAAACCCATGTAGCCTAGGACACAGGAGAACATGACCATAGAGCCTTCGTTACATTCATTGATGATGGCCTCGGTCACAGAATGCCTGTTCAACTGTGGGAATGGAGGGAAAGATCCTAGCCAGATGGCACAAAGGCCAACTTGGATGAGAGAGAAGAAAAGGACAATGGAGGTTGCCATCCTTCTTCCCACCCACTTCTTCATGTTGGAGCCTGGTCTGGTAGCCATGAAGGCTACAACCACAGTGAGGGTTTTGGCCAAGATGCAAGAAACAGCCACGGAGAAGATGATGCCAAAGGTTGGTTGTCGGAGAAGGCAAGTGACTTCACTGGGTTGACCAATGAACAGGAGAGGACACAGGAAGCAGAAATAGAGAGAGATAAGGAGAATGTAGGTGAGGTCCCGGTTGTTGGCTTTGACCAGAGGGGTATCTCTGTGCTTAAGAAATATTCCTAATATGAGAGCAGTGATCACCGACAATGAAATAGAAATGGAGGCCAAAGTAAACCCTAGAAGGTCCTTGTAAGAAAGGTATGTTAGAACTTTGTGGATGCAGCCATCTTTTCCTTTGTTTGGGTATTGGTCTTCTGGACATTTGAAGCATTTTTCCATATCTTTAAGCCAGATGGTCAGAAAGGAAGGAAGAAATAAAGATTTCCGGTCAATTTATGTATAGCACTTTGTCTCCCAAGCAGAGTTGTTGTAACATCCTGCATGTTTATGTGTACATGTATCTATAGGTGTTTGTATATATGTGTGTATGTGTGAAAATGTCTGAAAAAAAAAGGCCTGAAAGTGGTGATTTTGAGATATCACCCCACTATGGCCAAGCAAACAACTTAATCTACATAGGAAAAAACCCTGACTAAAAAAGTATTATACATTTGAACCTATGAATTAAAAGTAAAGGTTCCCCTCGCACATATGTGCTAGTCGTTCCTGACTCTAGAGGGAAATGTTCATCTCAGTTTCAAAGCCGAAGAGCCAGTGCTGTCCGAAGACGTCTCCATGGTCATGTGGATGGCATGACTAAATGCCAAAGGCACACAGAACACTGTTACCTTCCCACCAAAGGTGGTCCCTATTTTTCTACTTGCATTTTTTACCTGCTGAAGTTGGGACAAGTAACGGGAGCTCACCCTGTTATATGGCACTAGGTGTTTGAACCGCTAAACTGGTGATCTTTTGATCATGTTCTGTCCCAGCTACGGATCCCAAAGAACACAGCACACACAAATTCTGAACAGAACTTCGTTTACTCAAATAACACAGTTTTAGCAAATGCCAGCTGTTAATAAGCATTCTTAACAGCCTGCCAGAATTCCACAGATAAGATAGTCAGAGTCTTACTGGAGTTGGCAGAAAGCCCAGAAATCCCAAACACGATGATTAGCGAACTAAAGTTATTTCCTGCAGCTTGTTGCAAGCTGTGTCCTTTCTTAAATACGCTAAGGGAGTGGCCAGTTAGCCCCAAGCCTTACTCTCGAGGAGACCTCCTCCTAAGGAACCACTCTTGCCTTTTGGCAGCTCTCCATGCCCGTGCATTGAGAAGAGGCTCCTCGTTTTCATCCTCTGTACTTAAAGGAGCCTCTGGAGGTTCTGAAGGCCCTGACTGGACCCCTGCCTCTGGCACCCCATCTTCTTTAGCCTCCTCACTGTCCAACTTGAGCGCCGGCTGCACTGGCTGCTGGTGTAGCACCACACCAGCCTCCTTGTCATCAGGATCAGCAACAATCTGTTTAGCACATTGTAAGCCGCCCTGAGTCTCCGGAGAAGGGCAGCATATAAATCAAATTTAAAAATAAATGAATAAATAAATAAAATCTCTGCAGGCCGCTGGCAGGCCACAACAGATAGACAAGCTCAGTGTTTTAGCCACTGAGCCACCACATCTCTTGTGTGTGTATGTATATATATATATACTCCTTTTTCATATGAAATATTTCATATGAGTATATGATTTCATATACTCCTTGATTTCAAAGACCTACATACAAACACCCGCGAAAACCTGAGAAAACATATATATATATATATATATATATATATATATATATATATATATATATATATATATATATATATATAGGTCTTTGGTTATTTGGGTCTTCTCCCACGTAAAATTGGAAGTGTCTTGGCGACGTTTCGCCGAAGTCTCATTCGTCATCTTCAGGCTGGTGTTCTCAACTTCGTGCTTCCAGGAGCAATGTGAGATCGCAGCTGTCTCTTCCTTTTAACTGCTAGTGGGGGTGTGAGCTGACTGGGTGGGGACTTGGCTGTGTTCTGATTGGGTGGAGGTGTGTTCTGATTGGTTAGGGATTTGGCTGTGCTCTGATTGGATGGGGGTTGGTTGTGCTCTGATTGGCTGGGGGTGTGTTCTGTTTGGGTGGGGGCTTGGTTGTGCTCAGCTTAGTCTGAGTTGCAGGGGGATTTGAGCTGGTGAGCTGCGTTGTTGTTGTTTGGCTTCGTGTTTGTGGCCGTGCGAGCTCTTCATGGTGGGTGTCAGTCTGCTTCATGTATGGATTGGAGGGGTTTAAAGTGGCTGATGATGCAGCTGCAGTCTGGCTTCTGGTCCTTGGTTGTGGTTCATTATCAGTGTGGGTTTGAGTCTGCTTTCTACGTGGATGTGTGGTGGTGACATCCTGTGTGGCTCTTGTGTGTGTGGGTCTAGTGTCATTTGTCGTGTTAGGGACTCGTTTGTCAATAAGGGCTGGTTTCCAAATGGCTGGTAGGCGGGAGGTATCGTCTCGTTTGTTCATGCTGTGTGGACGTTTTTCTATCTCGATGGCTTCTCTGATTATTCTGTTGTTAAAGTGTTCAGTTTTGGCGATAGTTCTGGTCTTTTTAAAGTCAATATCATGTCCTGTGGCTTTAAGGTGTTGGACCAGGGAAGAAGTTGGTTCCTCTTTTCTGACTGAGTTCTTGTGTTCTTCTATGCGTGCACTTATTCGTCTGTTGGTTTGTCCGATGTATGTAGTGGGGCAGGCGGTGCATGGGATTTTATATACTCCTTGATTTTCTAACTCAATTTTGTCTTTGGGGTTCCTTAGGATGGTGGATATTTTTCAGTTTGTGTAGAATGCTGTCTTGATGTTATGTTTGTGGAGGATTTTGCTTATTCTGTCTGTGGTGCCTTTTATGTATGGGAGGAGGGCTTTGCCGTTTTCTTGTTCTCTGTCTTGGATTTTAGTGGGGGTTTCTTTTTGGATTAGGTTGGTGATGTTATTTCTTTGGAATCCATTGGATGTTAGTACGTTAGTGAGTGTGTGTAGTTCGGTTTTTAGGTGTTGTTCGTCAGCTAAGCATTTTGTTCTGGAAATGAGTGTCTTGGCTACAGAGTTGATCTGGGCAGGGTGGTGGTGTGAGAGTGTGTGCAGATAGCGGTTTGTGTGTGTTTTCTTCTGGTAGATAGTGTGTCCTAGGGAGCCATTGGATTTTCTGTAGACTAAGACATCCAGGAAGGGAAGTTGGTTGTTCGCTTCTGTTTCCATGGTGAACTGTATTTTGGGGTGTAGGCTGTTGAGGTGTGTGAGGAAGTTGTCCAGTTTTTCTTTCCCATGTGGCCAGATTATGAAGGTGTCGTCCACATATCTGAGCCAGAGTTTGGGTTTATGATCAGATTTTTCTAGAGCTTGGGTTTCAAAGTATTCCATATAGAGGTTGGCAATGACAGGTGAGAGGGGTGATCCCATGGGTGCTCCTTCTGTTTGTTTGTATTTCTGTCCATTATAGATGAAGTATGTGTTGGATAGGCAGTGGTTGGTCAGATCTAAGATGTGCTTGGGGGGGGGGTATATTTGTTTTGGATAACTGTCAAGGCTTCTTTGATTGGTACTTGGGTGAAGAGGAATATGACATCGAAGCTCACGAGTAGGTCACTGGGCTGTAAGTTTTGTTGCTTTATGATGTCTATGAAGTGGAATGAGTTTTTTACGTATGAGGTGATGGATTCTGCATAGGGCTGTAGTTGTTTGGCGAGAAATTTGGCTAGGTTTTGTAGAGGTGAGCCTATGGAGCTGACTATGGGTCTAAGTGGGGTTCCTTCTTTGTGTATCTTGGGGAGACCATAAAACTTAGGGCATCTGGATGATTTCTCTCTGGGAAAGATTCTTTGCTGCATCTCTTCGCTGATGGGGGAGGCTTTTATTTTGGATCTGGTGGTTTTTTCCAGGTAGGTGGTGGGGTCTGTGTTTAGGGGTTTGTATATGGAGTCTTGGAGTAGGTTGGTTAATTTGGTTTGGTAGTCAGATGTGTTCATAACCACCGTGGCATTGCCCTTGTCTGCTGGTAGAATTATTATGCTGGTGTCTTCTTTCAGGTTAAGTAGTGCTGTCTGTTCCTCTTTGGGTAAGTTATTTTTGGGTGGCTTGCTGGTGCAGAGGATGTTGGTGATTTCGAGTCTGATTCTGTTTGCATCATCGGGGTTGATTTTGGTCAGGCTGGTTTCAACTCCGCATATAATGGTTTCAGTGGGGATGCTTTTGGGAGCAACTGCAAAGTTGAATCCTTTGGAAAGGACATTGGTTTCGGCTTTGGTGAGGATCCTATCTGAGATGTTATGCACTGTTTGTTTCATGTGTGGCTGTGAGGGTGGAGGGGATTGTTTCTGGCGTTCTTGTAGTCTTCGGAGTTTGTTGGTGTGTGTGTCTGTCTTGAGGGTGGTCTGTGTTTCGGCTCTCCAGATGGCAAGTTGTTTGGATTTGTCCCAAAGTGCGGGGTGGATCTTGTTGCTGAGTTTGAGGTGAAGTGTGAGGAGATCCTTGTTGATTCGGTCTAGGAGGAATCTTTTTCTGTGGAGTTCATTTCTGATTAGAGCTAGTTCTGTTCTTTTCAGAATGCGTTTGGTGGCTGCAGAGTTGGAGTGGAATTTCAGTTGGAAGCCTGTGGGGTACCAACTTCCCTTCCTGGATGTCTTAGTCTACAGAAAATCCAATGGCTCCCTAGGACACACTATCTACCAGAAGAAAACACACACAAACCGCTATCTGCACACACTCTCACACCACCACCCTGCCCAGATCAACTCTGTAGCCAAGACACTCATTTCCAGAACAAAACACTTAGCTGACGAACAACACCTAAAAACCGAACTACACACACTCACTAACGTACTAACATCCAATGGATTCCAAAGAAATAAGATCACCAACCTAATCCAAAAAGAAACCCCCACTAAAATCCAAGACAGAGAACAAGAAAACGGCAAAGCCCTCCTCCCATACATAAAAGGCACCACAGACAGAATAAGCAAAATCCTCCACAAACATAACATCAAGACAGCATTCTACACAAACCGAAAAATATCCACCATCCTAAGGAACCCCAAAGACAAAATTGAGTTAGAAAATCAAGGAGTATATGAAATCCCATGCACCGCCTGCCCCACTACATACATCGGACAAACCAACAGACGAATAAGTGCACGCATAGAAGAACACAAGAACTCAGTCAGAAAAGAGGAACCAACTTCTTCCCTGGTCCAACACCTTAAAGCCACAGGACATGATATTGACTTTAAAAAGACCAGAACTATCGCCAAAACTGAACACTTTAACAACAGAATAATCAGAGAAGCCATCGAGATAGAAAAACGTCCACACAGCATGAACAAATGAGACGATACCTCCCGCCTACCAGCCATTTGGAAACCTGCCCTTATTGACAAATGAGTCCCTAACACGACAAATGACACTAGACCCCCACACACAGGAGCCACACAGGATGTCACCACCACACATCCACGCAGAAAGCAGACTCAAACCCACACTGATAATGAACCACAACCAAGGACCAGAAGCCAGACCGCAGCTGCATCATCAGCCACTTTAAACCCCTCCAATCCATACATGAAGCAGACTGACACCCACCATGAAGAGCTCGCACGGCCACAAACACGAAGCCAAACAACAACAATGCAGCTCACCAGCTCAAATCCCCCTGCAACTCAGACTAAGCTGAGCACAACCAAGCCCCCACCCAAACAGAACACACCCCCAGCCAATCAGAGCACAACCAACCCCCATCCAATCAGAGCACAGCCAAACCCCTAACCAATCAGAACACACCTCCACCCAATCAGAACACAGCCAAGTCCCCACCCAGTCAGCTCACACCCCCACTAGCAGTTAAAAGGAAGAGACAGCTGCGATCTCACATTGCTCCTGGAAGCACGAAGTTGAGAACACCAGCCTGAAGATGACGAATGAGACTTCGGTGAAACGTCGCCAAGACACTTCCAATTTTACATGGGAGAAGACTCGAATAACCAAAGACCTACATACAAACACCCGCGAAAACCTGAGAAATATATATATATATATATATATATATATATATATATATATATGTGTGTGTGTGTGTGTGTGTGTGTGTGTGTGTGTGTGTATGTGTGTGTGTATGTGTGTGGGGGTGTACGCGTGTCTGTCTGTCTCTCTCTCTCTCTATGTGTGTGTGTGTGTCAATTTGACCTCATGATTATGACATTCAGTAAGAAACAATTGTGAAAATTGTGAGTTCTACTCCCACCTTACACAGAAAATCAGCTGGATGACCTTCACTCAGAGCCACCAAATGTAACATGGACTGCTTTGGATTTCACATAAGTAGAAGAAGACCCAAAGGTGCTTTTTCAAGAGGCAACTGGACTTTCTGTTTTTTTTTTTTTTTTGAAGATGCTTTGCTTCTCATCCAAGAAGCTTCTTCAACTCTTCTTTAGCTTCTGGGATGAGAAGTGAGTGACATATGATGGGGTGAGCTCCTGCCACAGCTTCTGCCAACCTAGAAGTTTGAAAGCATGCAAATGTGAGCAGATAAACAGGTACCACTTTGGTGAGAAAGTAACAGAACTCCTTGACATCATGCTTCCTTTGTACTCAAGAGATGTCAGTTTCAGAGATCTGGTTAGCTAACTGATGCAGCATCTTACATTACTGCTGTTAGATGAGAAACAAGAGATTGTTATAGCAATGGATAATGTACCTGTTTTGTTTGAAATCTCCCCTTCAGGGCAAGGAACACAGTCATAGCAACAAAATTTTTCCCCTTCCTTCTTTTTCTTTTGTTTTCCAGAATGGCATTGTTCATTACACACTGAAAGGGGACAGACCTAATAAAAGTAGGGGGAAAAAATTGGAATGAGAGCGATGCATTCACGTATCTCTATGTACAGGTGGTCCTTGACTTACAACAGTTCATTTAGTGACCAGAGTTTATAGCAGGATTGAAAAAAGTGATTTACTGCCGTTTTTCACATTTACAACCTTTGCAAATCCCTGTAATCATGTGATCAAAATCCAGATCCTTGGCAACTGGTTCATATTTAGGAGAATTTGGGGAGGGGGTGTTCCCATCTGCTCTAGCTGAACTTCTTTTGTCTAATTTAGGTGATATTTTTCCTTTATTTCCTTAATGACTTTGTTATTTGTCCCAAATGTGCTTGTTCATAAGACAACTTTCAGCCCTGGAGCCATCTTGGAACATCTTCAGGGTTGCCACAGTGAGGCTGGATGGAGCTGTGGGAAAGAGAGGGGGGGAGTACAGATAGCTGAGGGGAATATTTATTTATTATTTATTTATTTATTATATTTCTATACCGCCTTTCTCCCGTAGGACTCAAGGCGGTGTACAGTCAAGAAAAATATAGACACACAAACATCATAAAATTGCTAATTAAAATTATTACTTAGTTTGGTCAATTAAATAAAACCCAGAATTAGATAACATTTTAAAAAAAAAATCATTCACATGTTCATATGTTTAGCCCCGCCTATTGAAACATCAGGGTCTTGAGGGCACGGCGGAAAGCACGGAGATCAGGGATATTCCGTATCTCCGGGGGCAGTTCATTCCAAAGAGTTGGAGCCCTCACAGAGAAGGCCCTCCCCCTGGGAGTCACCAGTCGGCATAATTTGACTGATGGCACCCTGAGTAGTCCCTCCCTGTGAGAACGAACTGGTCGGTGGGAGGCTATTGGTGGCAAAAGACGTATAATATGTAGCCAAAATAACATTCTTTCTTCTGGGAACCAAGGACAGTCTCACCAGGACCTGGAGGGGTATGGATGGGATACATACAGAATGGGGAGAGAGACCTGATTGGCGCATGTGTTGGTTTTGTATGATGGGGGGAAGAACTTTGGACTTTGAACTGGATAGGGAACTTCAGAGTTTGCTTTTTGAAAAAGCATCTTTGGGACAGCCATATCCTGGATGACCATGAATCTCCATAAAGCCTTAGTAACTTCTTATCTATCTCCTGAAGGAATATTTTAGACAACATTCATGGCTACCCAGCCGCTTTACGTGCCTGCTTCATCTTTAGATATGGCAGCTTCAGTCTAGCCTCACAAACTGTAGTGATTCACTTTACAACCTTGAGAAAAATGTTGTAAAGTCAGTCACACAACTCAATAGCTGCTTTGCATAACAGTGGAAAATCTGGTACCAAATATGATCATAAGTCAAAGAACTACCTGTATACAGAAATATATTTTCAAAAAATGGTTGCATATGGTAATATTTGGAAAAATCTAGGTCCCAAGTCTATAAAGTAAACAAAGTATCACATATTGCATTTGTACTTTAATTGAGGTAAAAATCAGATTTAGATAGGATTCTGCCAATCTTAATAAAGATAGAAAGATTGAGGTTTCACAAGAAAGACAGTAAGAGTGACGGATGTTCAGCCTCATGTTATTTTGGTCTGACTGTCAAGGTTTTGTAGTAAAGATAATAACAGTCCTATTATTTAGGATAATGTGTGAAAGCCATTGAGAAACCAAAATTGGGAACTGGGGGAAAAAGAAAGTAGAGGCAAGGAAGCAAGTGGAATAATATGGAGAAGTGAAGGAACACTTGCTTGAGATCTTTCAAACATGGCAATGTTATATATGCTAAATCCAGACTTGATGTGATGTGAAATCAATGTTAGTGATGCATCTCGAAAACATGGGCTCTCTCAAGAAACCACAAGAATACATACAGTACCTGTTTGAAAGCTCTATCCCACAAAATCATATTGTCACTGATGACAAATTCATCTTCTTGGGGTCCATTTGGATTGATCCATCCAATTTTCACCCTCTCGAAGGACCTGTTTGGAAAAATGACCATCTGCACAATGTCAAATCCATCTCTCATTTCCTTTTGCTCATTGAAGGACACTGTGTCACCAGCAGAATTGTTGAAAGAAACCCTTTGAAGGTAGGGATGGAGCTAATGGAAAGCCAAGAGGGAAAAAAAGAAAAGCTTACAACATTTAGAAGAAAGAAAACAAAAGGGATGAATATTCATTAGATTTCATTTCTGCTTGCAGTTATGGTGACGTAGTTCTACTTCCCTAATTCTAGTCATTAATTCTGATTAAGGAATATTATGACCTCACAGACCTCAAATGACCCTCAGGCTAATTTCTTCTCCATCTCTTACCTCGAATAGAATAGAATAGAATAGAATAGAATAGAATAGAATAGAATAGAATAGAATAGAATAGAATAGAATAGAACAGAACAGAATAGAATAGAATAGAACAGAACAGAATAGAATAGAATAGAATTCTTTATTGGCCAAGTGCGATTGGACACACAAGGAATTTGTCTTTGGTTCATATGCTCTCAGTGTACAAAAAGAAAAAATAAAATATATTCGTCAAGAATCATAAGATACAACACTTAGTGATAGTCATAGGATACTCATAAGTAATCAAATCATACTAGGAAACAATAAAAACGATATAAGTTGTAATGATACAAGTAACGTGGATATAGCCATATGTGGGAAGAGAGGTACTAGTAAGGATGAGGAGAAGAAGAACAGTAATACAGTCGTAGTAGTTAATTTGACAGTGTTGTGGGAATTAGTTGTTTAGCAGAGTGATGGCATTCGTGAAAAAACTGTCCTTGTGTCTAATTGTTCTGGGGAAGGCTGTTTTTGCCCTTCCAGATGCATAGAGAGGATCTGGAGCCAGGTGAGAAAAAAAAAAAAACAGGCCTTCCCTCCCGCAGGCCCTCCAGAGGCAGGAAACAGCCTGTTTCCCTACTTCTGGTGGGCCCAGAAGGCCCGAAAATCAGCTGGCTGTGACGCACATGCACACTGGAGCTGAGCTGTTGTGGCAGGCAACATGGCTCCGTGTGTCACCTGTGGCACGCATGCCATAGGTTCACCATCACGGACCTACATCATTTCAGACAAGTGGCTGTCCAGTCTCTTCTTTTTTTTAAAAAAAAGATCCTCATTTCTTTGATCATAAAGTTTCAAATCCAAGGAAACACAAACACAATAATGGGGCGATATAGAAAATGATCCTATTATTTCACCTTGCAGAAGATATAATTATTTACAGGCTCCATATACAGGAAGCCACGTGCAGTCACAAGTGCCTATGAGAAACTGCATTTTCAGCTAGCCCATCACCACAGACCTGCATTCACAGTGACCGCAACAGTTTTCCAAAATGTTTGGAACACCCCTATTTTTTTTTTTTAGAAATGGACCATTCCGGTTGCGAATAGCCAATAAGAGTGTATGCAGCTTTGCGCTTTCATAGGTTATTTGGTATTTTCTGTAGCTGCGTTTGAAATTGAATTGCGGTCATTTTCACTGCAGATCTTTATTAATGTAAATATTATTTTATAACGTCAAGGCCACGTTTTCCACTAAAAATAATGCGATTTGGAGACCCAAACTTTGAAGAAACTGTTCTAACATGGGATGAAAAAGCAGAGGGTGATCCGAGTGAAGTGGAATTGGATTGTGACAAAAATTTTGTAGTGGACGGGGAGAAACCCACTGCCACCGTGATTCTGACATCAGCAGTGATGAAACTCCTAATGAAATTGATGACCAGCTGGTACAATCTACATTGTGCAATAATTTATATGGCAAGAACAAATTCAAATGGTCTTCTGCACCTTTTGGAAGTAATAGATCCAGAACTACTAGTCACAATATAGTAGCGTAATTACCTAGACTACAGCCAGCAGCTATAGCGGTCATTATGACCTCATGCCTGTAATAGCGTAGCCAAAATAGTATGTCTGAGGCAGTGGTTAAATCCATATTTTTTTACTACCGGTTCTATGGGTGTGGCTTGGTGGGCATGGCAGGGGAAGGATACTGCAACATCTCCATTCCCACCCCACTTTGGGACCAGCCAGAAGTGTTATTTGCCAGTTCTCTGAACTACTCAAAATTTCCACTACCAGTTCTCCAGAAACTGTCAGAACCTGCTGGATTACACCCCTGGTCTGTGGTTAAGGGCAACTCAAAATAGCTAAAGATAAAAAAAACACACACACACACAATCTGAACACAGACATAAAAGTGTTCCGTTGTTTTTACAATTACCTGCCAAGGTTGCAGCTCAAAAAGTTCAGCATTTTGAACCTTCCTGAAGGATCTCTGATGGGACTGAGAGGACAACATGGCATTCAAAGCATGTGCTGCTGCATAAACACCGTTATAGATGCTGTAGCTATGTACAGTGGTTCCCATCTCAAAGAGAGGCCTGGGAAGGTCCTGTAATCTCTCTTTGCCAGTACACATTTCATTCTTCTCTATTTCCATACCAGGATTTGGAAAAGTACAGTCAAATACTCGCTCCCAAAACTCCTTCAGGAAGCCCTGACTTTTGGTCTTGGATGGTTTTATGCCTTCAAGAAACTTATTGAACCCTGGAAGTTCTCTTGAGTGAAATGTAAAGGAAATGGCACCTTGGAAAAAATCCAGGTCCCAACCTCTTTGCAAGAAGGGTAATACGAAATCAATTCTACTTGTCATGACCCATACTTTCATAAATGAATCTTTTAATTTATTTCTGGGGTCTTGTACAAATAGAATGAATCTCAGCTGGACCAGCGTTATTGATTCTCCATAGAGGAGGAATACCTTGGTTTTGTGATCAGTTAAAGCTACATTGTTATATGAGGTTATTTCCATCATTTCTTTAAAGTTATCTAAACGGATGCGCTGTGGGATTTTTTGTCTGTAAGCTGTGCAGATGCCATTCTGGAAAAGCAAAGCTTCCAGAGTTTGTAGGAACTTCTGACCATCATCATTGTCATGAGTGAAGATCCCGATCCAGGTCCATCCAAAATGTTGAAGCAACTTAAGAATCCCCAAGTATTGTTGGGCTTCGTTGGAGACCATGGAATACAATGAAGGGAGCAGAGTAGAATCAACCTTCCCAGAGACCAGTGCACCATAGGTGAGCTACAAATTTAATATATAGGGGAGTTACAAACATAATTATGACTTTTAAAACCAGCGGACAGCTTCATCTCTGTATGTCTGATTTTGCTCCCATTTTTTAAATAACTTATCACTGCATAGAAAACCATGGATTAGTTTGAGAAGTATTCTCAAGTATTAGTTTCTAAAGTATTAATGCATAATGCATTTCCAGCAATATTTTTTGGCCAGATTAACAGAATTGGAAGGGACTTCATAGGTCATCTAGTCTCACCGCCAGCTCAAGCAGGAGACCCTACACAATTTCTGATAAATGGTAGTCCAATCTCTTCTTGAAAGCCTCAAGTGATGAAGCTCCCACAATTTCCGAAGGCAACAATCATAAACCAATCCATTACCATCTACTTAGAGGCTAACAACCTACTCTCTAACAAACAATTTGGCTTTAGAAAAAAAATTGTCCTGCAATCTGCAACTATTACACTGCAAAAACATATGGACTTCAAAACTCGACCAGGGTAAATCAATAGATGCAATTTATATAGACTTCTGTAAAGCCTTCAATTCAGTGGTACACAACAAGCTATTTCTAAAACTAAAATCTTATGGCATTTCCGGATTCCTGCATAAACTGGAATAGCTGCATTCCTATCAAACAGGCAGCAAGTAGTCAAAATAGGGAACCCCTTATCTAACCCTGCATCTCTTAAGAGCGATGTCTAAAACTCCCCCAAGGCAGAGTTTTAGGACCCACAGTCTTTATACTTTATATAAATGACCTTTGCGATCATATTATAAGCAACTGCGTTCTCTTTGTGGATGATGTAAAACTATTCAACACCATTGACAGTGCTGCTACTCTACAATAAGACCTTGACTATGTTTCAGAATGGTCAAACAATTGGCAAATCTCAACCAATGCTCTTTTTAACACATTGGCAAAAAAAAAAAAAAAAAAAAAAATCAGAACACAAAATACAAGCTGGACGGAAATGACCTAACAGATGACCCTCACTTTGTTAAAGACCTTGGAGTACTCATCTCAGATGATCTAAGTGCCAGAGCTCACTGTAACAGCATTGCTAAAAAAACATTAAGAGTTATTAACTTAATATTGCGTAGCTTCATCTCTGGTAATATTGAACTGCAAACTAGGGCATACAAAACTTTTGCCAGACCAATTCTTGAATACAGCACATCTGTCTGGAACCCGCACTACATATTGGACATTAATACAATTGAACAAGTCCAGAGATATTTCACAAGAAGAGTCCTCCACTCCTCTACTCACATCACATTACTGTACCTTATGCCACCAGACTCAAAATTTTGGGCTTAGATAACTTAGAATTTCACCGTCTTCGGTCTGACCTAAGCATAGTACATAAAATCATCTGCTACAATGTCCTACCTGCCAATGAGTAGTTCAGCTTCAACCAAAACAATACAAGAGCACACAATAGATAGAAACTCATAGTAAACCGATCAAAACTAGACCGCAGAAAATACGACTTCAGTAACAGAGTTGTCAACTCCCGGAATGCACTACCTGACTCTGTGGTTTCTTCCCCAAATCCCCAAAACTTTAATCTTAGACTGTCTAGTGTAGACTTCACCCCATTCCTAAGAGGTCTGTAAGGGGCGTGCATAAGCACACCAGCGTGCCTACCATCTCTGTCAAAATGTTTTATTTTTTTCGTATCCTTTTCATGTATTTATAATTATGTTTACACTTGTATCTGTCATAAAATACATGCTTGATGAAAATAATAATAATAATAATAATAACAACAACAACAACAACAACAACAACAACAACAATTCTGTTCCATTGGTGGATTGTTCTCAGTCAGAAAGTAGTCTGGCCTTCTGGTGCTTTGGAAAATAATCTGATCCCCTTCTCTGTGGCAGCCCCTCAAATATTGGAAATCTACTATCATGCCTCCCCTGGTCTTTCTCTTCCCTAGACTAGCCATGCCCAGTTCCTGCAACCATTCATCTTACGTTTTAGTCTCCAGTCCCTTAATCATCCTGGTTGCTCTTCTCTACACTTTTTCTAGAGTCTCAACATCTTTTTTATGGTGTGGTGACCATAATTGGATGCAGTTAATTAGCCTTTCAATTATCCTTTCCTCTTTTTAGAATCACCAGGAGTTAAACGTGAGAAAAAAAATACATAATTTCCATGTTTTATAATGCAAAATCCCTACCTGTGGAATCTTGTAGAGACCAAGGATATCTGCCATGTAAAAAGAGGTATCAGAACCAAGTCCTCCAATGATGGCTATCAGATTCTTCTGTCTAGTACATTTGTAGTTGGGAAGAAAGCTAGTTGATTTGAAGAGCAGGTCCAAGGTGGTCCGATAAGTCATCTTTGCTTCATAGTGGCTGTCGTAGATATGGAATCCAAGCGTAACATTAGGCAAGATCTGGGGATCCTCATTGATCTCCTTCACAGCAAAGGCCACGGCAAGGCCATGCTGGTAGAACTTTGTAACCATACTGAAAATAGAAGTGCATTCTTTTCCAAACATGTGCAGAAATCAAGCTTCCAATGTTTACAAAGCTACAAAATGTCCTTAGCCAGCATCCTATTCATGTTTTGAAAAACACTCCTTTACTTGATGTTTTTTTTCTAAACTCAATTATGCAAGTCCACCTATTTTTTAAAATGTGATTTGCAATAAAAAAACTGAAGAGATTAAATGCAACACTATAATAAATATAAATTTTTAATTGAATTTTTAATTGTAATTGTATTTTTTTAAAGAAAGAAAAAACATTGTTCATCATTCAGAGTTACTTGGTAAGAGGGGTTGTTGT
Source organism: Arizona elegans (assembly GCA_022577455.1). Taxonomy (NCBI): domain Eukaryota; kingdom Metazoa; phylum Chordata; class Lepidosauria; order Squamata; family Colubridae; genus Arizona; species Arizona elegans. The sequence continues at coordinate 786,114 of JAKOOJ010000064.1, read as the reverse complement.
ACATATTGAATCAATTGATCAAAAAATTTAAAAGTTTAGCATAAGAGCCACTAAAGGGAAAAAAATGAAGAAGGGATGGAGCACAGGGGATGCAAGGACAAAAACACAATTGTAATTTTCATGAGAAGACAAGGAAATGTTGAATAGAAAATTCCGTATGCATAGAAAATTGTAACTGACATCAATCTTATTGCATTATTATAAATGAATGGGAAAACCACAGCTCAAGTCAACTGGCTATAAAATATAGCAGCATAAAAGTATATCTCTAATATAGTCACATTTTATTTATTTATTTTATTTTGCAAGCTAGATATCGTAACTTTTTTCACATCAAAGAAAATAGAGGCTGACTATTTTTGTTGTTGTTTCCTAGCACTTTACCTTTCTCTAGAATCTTAGGCCAATGTTTCAAAACAAAAAGAATTATCCATAAGGATGGACCAATGCATTGGTTACTTAACGGTAGGGCTAATACTGAGTAAGGTATTATAGTTTATGAAACATTATCTCTCTCAGACAAAGTTCCTCAGTTCCACCTTTGTTGTCAGTCTGGCTAATATTTGTAGGTGTAGTGACCAAAACACACAAACACACACAAATATATTCTCTCAAAGTTGCATTTTTTCTTGCAAAAGACAACTGGACTGTTTCTCTATTTGTGTCATCATTTTCCAAGGTATCAGTGGAGATTCTCAGTCATCCAGATCATAGCTGATATAGTTGTCCAGTTGCTTTTTGAAAAAGCACCTTTGAGATTTTTCTCAAAGATGCTTCATCAGTTATAATGATAACCAATGAACATTATGTGTAACCTATAACATTATATCTGTTGTATAACCTATAGCATTATAACCAATGAAGCTTCCTGCATAAGAAGCATAGAATAATAAACTTGGAAGGAACCTCATAGGTCTTCTAGTCCAACCTCCTGCTTGAGTAGGAGATCCTACATCTGTCTGTGGAGATTCTCAGTCATCAGGGTCATGGTTGTCCTAACGATGCTTTTTCAAGAGGCAATTGGACTTTCTGGTTTTTCTTTAAAGACGTTTCACTTCTCATCAAAAGAAGCTTCTTCAGCTCTGAGAAGCAAATCATCTTCAAAGAAAGAACAGATACACCAGTTACTGTACCACTTGAAAAAGCATCTTTGGGAGACCCTATATCATTTCAGACATACAGTATGATTGTCCAGTCTCTTTTTGAAAGCCTTCACTGGTAGTCTTCCATCTTCTTCCTCTTCCTCTTCAAATAAAAAAAAACAAACAAACAATCCAGTTGTCTTTTGAAAGAAAAGACATTAAACCTTCAAAATACAGTAACTATGACCTGGATTTCTGAGAATCTCCATAGGTAAAAACACTTACTCAGAAAAGTCAGCTGAGATCTGTGAAGGCATTTCGTCAAATAGATCTTCCCTGAACGTATACAGAAACTGAGAGACCATCCCACCAAAGAGGAGGTCAGCTGGCTGGTACCACTCATGAGGAACGGGGATAAGATCACTCTGGTGACATTTAAGACTGGCTATATCTCCCACTAAGTTAAAGATCAGAGCCAAAAGCATAGATTGTTTCATCATCTGAGAGAAAATCTCAGCTTTCAGCATCTGTACAGTCTAGTTCATTTCAACTGCCATTTTCCTCAGCCTCTGATTGGGACCATTATCATTTTTGAGAAAAATAGATTGGTTACCACTTAACAAGGAGATCAATGCAAGTCGATGTGTATCAACTGAGCCTGCTAACATTCTAACTTCAGATGGATATCAGTAGATTAAAAAGGGAGAGATTTGAAAAATTAACTCTTCAGAAACCCACTTACATCAGGTCCCTCCTCCCAGTTTTGAATATCAGAGGCATAATAGACATGTTCAGACTTATTTTCCCCTGAGAAATAGTTGAACAATAGGTTGGCTGAAACAAAAATGATTTGAGTAAATCCGGAGAGAGATAATTCAGAGAATAATTCTTTGAATGCTGGTTTGGAATTCTAAATAACTTTTTTTTTTGCTAATAATTGTATTTTCTTTCTTCCTTCAAGTTTGGAAGGTAGTGTGGCATATTAAGTTAGCAAGTGTGCCCACTTAGCCATGCCACCCATCTATGCCCATCTAGTTTTGCTGACGCAACTGCAACCACCCAGCCATACCCACCTAACGGCTGTGAGTTGTCCCTTTCTTTCAAGAGGAGTTGGAAAGGAGGTTACGTACATGGATAGGGGTTTCCAACAAATCCTTTGGACAGCCCTTCAGGTTCAATCATTGCTTGGTGACGCAATGCTAAGAAAGCAGAATTTCAGTCTAACTATGGCCACAGTCAGAAGTTTGATCCTGGTTGACTCAAGATTGACCCATCCTTCCCTCCTTCCAAGGCTGATAAAATGAAGGCTCAGATAGTTGGGAGCAAAATGCTGATGCTGCAACCACCCTTAGAGTCATGTAACACTATGGAGTGGCATATAAACTATAATAGCCTTTGCTATTGCTATACCAGTGACTCACTAACACACATCAACTCTGGTGTCATTTTCTTTATTCTGATTAACTCTTAAATGGGACTCATTGCTCTTGCCTGTCATGTCAGATGATTTCAGTGTGCTTTTGTGCATGTACATCACTTTCTCTGGAGTTTTTCTATGCCACTTTCAGTCTTCTGTTTCTCACGATATGGCTTCACCTTGGGCCTTATAACAATTATTACCGTATTTTTCGGACTATAAGACACACTTTTTTGTCTCCAAAAAGGGGGCAAAAATGTCTGTGTGTCTCATAGACTGAATATTGCTGAAGCCCTGCCCACCTGCTGGGCATTTTTTGGCCTCTGCATGCCCCATTTCTGGGCCTTTTTTGGTCGGTTTTCAGGGCTTTTTTCTGCCCATTTCCCCCCCCCCCCAAAAGGGCCAAAAAAATCCTTGAAAATGGGAGATAAAAACCCCCAAAATGGGCCAAAAAAAGTCAAACCTCTGCTCAAGCAGAAAACCCTGCTAGACAAATGGTTGTCCAAACTCTTCTTAAAAACCTCCAGTGTTAGAGCAACACAATTTTTGGAGATGAGTTATTCTATTGATCAATCATTCTAACTGTCAGGAAATCTCTCCTTAGTTCTAGCTTGGTCCTCTCCTTGATTAGTTTCCATTCATTGTATCCTCTCCTGCCTTCAGGTGCTTTGGCATGTAGGATGATGCCCCGCTTCTTTGTAGGCAGCCCTTTAGATATTGGAACACTGGTATCTTGTCACCCCTTGCACTGCCAAAATAGTTGCCTTTGTCAGTAATTTGGTACCCAGAGGATGAGGAGCTCAGAAGCAAAGCAATCTGACATCTGGGCATCATTATGTGGAGTTTTTTTGACCAGAAATATCTTCTGCAGAATGAGCAAAACCCTTAGAATGCATTGATGCCAATAAAAGGAAAAACTGGAGAAAAACCAGGTAAAACATTCGAAGAGGCATTTTGTAAAGCAAGCTTAGACAGCCATATTCACAGGAAGGCTGAAAGATCTTCCCAGGTCATCTGAGAGTGTCCAGACAGGACTTACCTTGGTGTTATTGATAAAGCGAATCCACAAACATGTGAAAAATGCCTTAGAACTCTTGAAGTGAGAATGCCAAGCTTTTTATAAGACTGGACTGCCTCAGGGAAGAGGTTCCAATTCTTTGTATATCCCTCTTGATAAAGAAGCTAAATATTATTAGGCAAACAGAATTGATGATGATTGTTGTTTGAATCCCCAAATCTTACCCATATTAATAAACATTGCACCAGAAAGGAAAGATATCTAATATTGTAACTCTTTATTCTTATTATCTTCACCATAAATCTTGGTAAAGAAGCTGAATAATATTAGGAAATATAAATGACATAACAATGGATTTTTGATCCCAAAATGTTACACATACTAATAAATATTCTACTAGAAAGTAAACAAATTGAATTCTTCAGTTCTTTCTTCTTACCAGCTGATCCCTGGTATTCATCTCTGGTCTGAACAGAATGATGTAGCATTTAGGGAAAAAGATACATCCCAGTAATCCTACACTAGAAGCTAAAATGGAGAAGATCTCCACAGCCGACAAGGCTTTTCCCGTGGAGCTCAGGTAAGTTGGAACAAATAGCACCCAAACACTGCAAAATACCAGCATGCTAAAGGTAATGAATTTGGCTTCATTGAAGCTGTCCGGTAATCTGCGAGCACAGAAGGCCACAAAGAAGCTGGCAAGAGCCAGGAAACCCATGTAGCCTAGGACACAGGAGAACATGACCGTAGAGCCTTCGTTACATTCATTGATGATGGCCTCGGTCACAGAATGCATGTTCAACTGTGGGAATGGAGGGAAAGATCCTAGCCAGATGGCACAAAGGCCAACTTGTATGAGAGAGAAGAAAAGGACAATAGAAGTTGCCATCCTTCTTCCCACCCACTTCTTCATGTTGGAGCCTGGTCTGGTAGCCATGAAGGCTACAACCACAGTGAGGGTTTTGGCCAAGATGCAAGAAACAGCCACGGAGAAGATGATGCCAAAGGTTGGTTGTCGGAGAAGGCAAGTGACTTCACCGGGTTGACCAATGAACAGGAGAGGACACAGGAAGCAGAAGTGGAGGGAGATAAGAAGAATGTACGTGAGGTCCCGGTTGTTGGCTTTGACCAGAGGGGTATCTCTGTGCTTAAGAAATAATCCTAATATGAGAGCAGTGATCACCGACAATGAAATAGAAATGGAAACCAAAGTAAACCCTAGAAGGTCCTTGTAAGAAAGGTATGTTACAACTTTGTGAATGCAGTCATCTTTTCCTTTGGTTGGGTATTGGTCTTCTGGACATTTGAGGCATTTTTCCATATCTTTAAGACAGATAGAAAGGAAGGCAGAAAGAAAGATTTCTGGTTAATTTGTGTATAGCACTTTGTCTTCCAAGGAGAGTTGTAACATTATGAGTTTGTGTGTGTTTGTGTGTATCTTTATATGTATCTTTAGATAGATAGATAGATAGATAGATAGATAGATAGATAGATAGATAGATGATAGATAGATAGGTAGATAGATAGGTAGGTAGGTAGGTAGGTAGATAGGTAGAGTGGTGAGATGCAACCAGTTTTTAAACAACTGGTTCTGTGTGTGCAGCATTCAAAATACAGCAATTTGAAGCTCAGCTGTTTACATTTTACGGCAGCCCTGGTAAGTAGAACAGTGGAGGTGTGGAAATCAGCTGTGCCGCGCAAATCAGGTGAACCAGAAAGAAGGAAATATAGGACAGGATAGAGCAGGGATGGGTGGGTGGGGCCAGCTGATCATCGGAACTACTGGTTCACCTGAACCAGTCTGAACCGGCAGCATTCCACCACTGGATGGATGGATGGATGGATGGATGGATGGATGGATGGATAGATAGATAGATAGATAGATAGATAGATAGATAGATAGATAGATCTGCAAGGAAGCAGAAGATTGTGAGTTCTACTCCCACCTTAGACAAAAAGTCAGCGGGATTACCTTCACACAGAGCCACCAAACGTAACATGGACTGATTTGTATTTCACATAAGTCCCAAAGACACAAAGGTTCTTTTTCAAGAGGCAACTGGACTTTCTGTTTTTTCTTTGAAGATGCTTTGCTTCTCATCCAAAAAGCTTCTTCAGCTTCTTGAATGAAAAGTGAAACACCTTGGATGACAAGTGAGTACCATGTGATGGGGTGGGCTCCTTTCCTTGCCCATCTTATACCAACCTATGTGTGTGTATGTGTGTGTGTGTATATATAGTAAGGTAAAGGTTCCGCTCGCACATATATGCTAGTCGTTCCTGACTCTCTAGGGGGTGGTGCTCATCTCCGTTTCAAAGCTGAAGTACCAGTGCTGTCCGAAGACATCTTCGTGGTCATGTGGTCAGCATGACTAAACGCCAAAAGCCCATGGAATGCTGTTACCATCCCACCAAATGTGGTCCCTATTTTTCTACTTGCATTTTTTACATGCTTTTGAACTGCTACGTTGGCAGAAACTGGGACAAGTAATGGGAGCTCACCCTGTTACACGGCACTCGGTATTCCAACTGCTGAACTGCCAACCTTTTGATTGACAAGCTGAGTGTCTTAGCCACTGAGCATCTTTTGTATATATGTGCATGTGTGTGTGTGTGTGTGTGTCTGCGTGCTTGTCTGACTGTCTGTCTGTCTCTCTCTCTCTCTCTCTCTGTGTGTGTGTATCAATTTGACCTCATGAGTACGACATTCAGCAGGAAACCATTGTGAAAATTGTGAGTTCTACTCCCACCTGAGATGGAAAGTCAGCTGGATGACTTTCACTCAGAGCCACCAAAAATAACATGGACTGCTTTGGATTTCACATAAGTAGAAGTTCCAAAGGTGCTTTTTCAAGGGGCAACTGGACTTTCTGTTTTTTCTTTGAAGACACTTTGCTTCTCATCCAAGAAGCTTCTTCAGCTCTTCTTCAGCTTCTTGAATGAAAAGTGAAACACTTTGGATGAGAAGCGAGACCATGTGATGAGGTGAGCTCCTGTCCTTGCCCCATCCTTTGCCAACCTAGCAGTTCAAAAGCATGCAAATGTGAGCAAATAAATAAGTACCACTTTGGTGGGAAAGTAACAGAACTCCTTGACATCATGCTGCCTATGTACTCAAGAGACATCAGTTTCAGAGTTCTGGTTAGTTAACTGATGCAGCAGTTTATATTACTGCTGTTAGATGAGAAACAAGAGACTGTTATAGCAATGGATAATGTACCTGTTTTGTTTGAAATCTCCCCTTCAGGACAAGGAACACAGTCATAGCAACAAAATTTTTCCCCTTCCTTCTTTTTCTTGTGTTTTCCACGATGGCACTGTTCATTACACACTGAAAGGGGACAGACCTAATATAAGTAGGAAAAAAAAACTGGAATGAGAGCGATGCATTCAGATATATCTCTATGTACAGGTGGTCTTTGACTTACAACAGTTCATTTAGTGACCATTCAGAGTTTACAGCAGGATTGAAAAAAGTGACTTCCAGCCGTTTTTCACACTTACAACCTTTGCAAATCCCTGTAATCATGTGATCAAAATTCAGATCCTTGGCAACTGGTTCATATTTATGAGAATTTGGAGAGGGGGTGTTTCCATCTGCTCTAGCTGAACATCTTTTGTCTGGTTTAGGTGACATTTTTCCTTAACAACTTAGTTATTTGCCAAAATGTGCTTGTTCATAAGGCAACTGTCGATGCAAGAGCCATTTTTGAATGTCTTCAGGGTTGCCACAGTGAGGCTGGATTGAGCTGTGGGAAAGGGAGGGGGAGTATAGCTAACTGAGAGAAACATGTAGCCAAAATAACATTCTTTCTTCTGGGAACCAAGGACAGTCTCACCAGCATCTGGAGGGGCATGGATGGGAGACATCCAGAATGGGGAGACAGACCTGATTGGGGAATGTGATGGTTGTGTATGATGAGGGGGAAGAACTTTGGACTTTGAACCGGGGAAAACATGAGGAACTTCAGAGTCGGGTTTTACCAGCTGTGCCAATATGACATGCCTAATAAATCTCCACTTTGAGGAAGTCTCTGGCTATGGAGTTTTAATTTCATTTGGGTATTTATTTATTTATTTATTTATTTATTTATTTATTTATTTATTTACATTTATATGCCACCTTTCTCCCGTAGGATTTGGGGTGGTGCACAGCATAAAAACATGTAACAATAAGAAATCCTAACAACAGCCAATATAAAACCCCAAACAGAATAAAATCTCATAGCAGATCAGGGAAATTGCTGAAACAGCCATGTCTTCAAGTCAGTGCGGAAAGTCCGGAGGTCTGGGGCCGTCCGGAGCCCAATGGGTAACCCATTACAGAGGGTCAATCCGGCCACCAAGAATACTCTCATCCTGGGGGCCACCAGCCGACATTTTTTTTTTATTGAAAAAGTTTTACAGATACAAATTTTCCCATTTCCCCCCCCACCTTTCCCTCCCTAACCCTCCCCTCCTCCCATGACTTCCCCAAGATGAAATCCAAATCCAAATCATATGTTATCATACTTTATCGCCCTTCTATTCTCCCCACTTTGTACTATACTTACTTATTTACTTACTTACTTATTTTTAAATTTGTATACCGCCCTACTCCCGAAGGACTCAGGGCAGTGAACAGGCACAAGATAAAATACAGAAAACAAAAGTTAAAAACAATTTAAAACCAAATTAAATAATATTGGCCCACGACAATTAAAATCCCAATCAATTTAAAACAAATTAAAATTTCAATTTAAAATTTAAAATTTAAAAGAAAGGGGAGAAAAATTAGGCTAGACCTGCTTGCTGGAATAAGAGGGTCTTAAGAGCACGGCGGAAGGTGCGCAGATCCGGGATCCTCCATATCTCCGGGGGGAGCTCGTTCCAGATAGTGGGTGCCCCCACAGAGAAGGCCCTCCCCCTGGGGGCCGCCAGTCAACACTGCTTGGCTGATGGCACCCGGAGGAGACCCTCTCTATGAGAGCGTACCGGCCGGTGGGAGGCTATTTGTGGTAGTAGGCGGTCCCGTAAATAACCAGGTCCTAAGCCATGGAGCGCTTTAAAGGTGGTAACCAAAACCTTGAAGCGCACACAGAAGACCACAGGGAGCCAGTGCAGCTCGCGCCAGTGCATTTCTATACATTTCTATATGGCATTGAACTATTCTACCCCCTATATCCTCTACATTTCTACACAACATTCAACTAAAAGCTATCTGGTACTTCCTAGTTTGGTATTTATTCTGCACATAATCTATCCATTTCTTCCACTCCCATACATAAGTCTCTTGAGTCCGTTTTTTTAAGTATGCTGATATCTTCGCCATTTCTACAAAACTGGCCACATTCAAAGTCCATTCTTCAATAGTTGGCAAAACATCCCTTTTCCAATATTGATCAATCAGTAACCTAGCTGCTGTCACCATATACAGTATCAATTTTGTTGAAAAGCCCTTAACTATGCCCAATAAAAACAATTGGGGAGAAAATTGGAGTTTTTTCTTCAGAACATTTTGCATAACCCACCAAATTTTTATCCAGAAAGCCTTCACTTTCTTGCAAGTCCACCATATATGATAATATGTAGCATCCAAACAATCACATCTCCAACATTTCGGTTGAACATTAGGATACATGCATGACAGTTTCTAAATGCCACCTATAAAACATTCTATAAAAATTTTCCCTCAAATTCTGTGACTGCGTAAATTTAACATTCTGAACCCATATTTTTTCCCATGTTTCCATCATAACTGGTTCTGCAAAATTTTGCACCCATTTTATCATACAATCTTTAACCAATTCATTTTCTGAATCTCTTTCTACCAAAACATTATAAACCCTCTTGATATGCATTGGGCCTTTCTCTTTATCTGTCTAACCAATTCTTCTTCATGCAACATTAAACCAGTTTTTTTTATCTTCTCTCCATCTCAGTTGAAGTTGATTATACTGTAACCAAGTTAAATTAATCCCTTCTTCCAACAGTGTGTTTAATGTCTTTAGTTGCCATCTGCCCCCATCATTAAAAAGTACTTCTTTGTATAAAAACACCCCTAGTGACTTTATATTTATATTCTGTATAATATGACCAAGATCAAACCACAATGGTATTTTGTAATCCCATTTGAACCGGTGCTTCTTCCATACTCTCATCACGGAGTTTCTAAGCATATGGCTGTTGAATACTTTATCCACTTTATTTTCATAAAGTAAATATGCATGCCAACCAAATTCAAGATCATAACTCTCTATATTCAATATTCCAGTCTTTGTCCTTCCACACCAATCACTTGCTTGTGTCAAAGCTGCTGCTTCATAATACAATCACAGGTTTGGAAGTTTAAGACCACCCCTTTCACAAACATCTTGCATAATTTTCAATTTAACTCTTGGCTTTTTCTCATTCCAAACAAACTTATTCACTCCTTTTTGCCATTCCATCAGCTGTTTATCACTTTTAAGCACCGGAATCATTTGAAACAAAAATAAAAATCTAGGTAGAACATTGATTTTAACTGCTGCTATTCTTCCAAGTAAAGACAGCTGCAGTTTTTTCCAGGTTTCCATATCCTTTTGTACCTTTCGCCACAACACCTCATAATTGTTTTGGAACAGTTTTATATTTGAATCTTCAACTTGAACTCCTAGATATCTCACCTTTGGTACTATTTCAAAGCCTGGTTTCCTTTCAAGTTCCTTCTTTTGATCTTCTGTCATATTTTTAACTATCATCTTGGGTTTTTTCTGATTCAGTCTAAATCCTGATACCATACCATATTCTTCTATAATGTCTTTCATCTGAATTATTGATTCCATCGGCCGTGCTAGGGTAACAACCAGATCGTCTGCAAATGCCCTTGTTCTGTAATCCTCTTGCCTTATAACTATTCCATTCAAAGTACTCGAGTCCCGTATTGTGTTCAACAAGACTTCTAGAGTTAGAATAAACAATAACGGGGATAACGGACAACCTTGTCTTGTGCTTTTTTCTATATTTGTAGTTAAACTTCCATTAATGATAATTTGTGCTGTTTGCTCCTGATAAATTGCTGAAACTGCCTGCACGAACTGATCCCCAAAGTCCATCTTTCTTAAAGTCTTTAATAGAAAGTTCCAGTTAACTTAATCAAAGGCCTTCTCCGCATCCAGAAACAGCAGCACTGCAGAGATCTGTTTATTCTTCTCAAGATATTCCAATAAGTCTATAATTTGCCTCACATTATCCTTCATATATCTGCCTTCTATAAATCCTGCTTGATCATGATGAATCACCTCTTGAATAACTGGCATTAATCTGTTGGCTAGTACTTTTGCAAAAAATTTATAATCCGTATTCAGGAGAGATATTGGTCTAAAATTTTCCGGTTTTGTAGAACCTGCTTCCTCTTTTGGTATCAAAGAAACAAAAGCTGCTTTCCATGAAGGGGGTATTTTCCCCCCTTGTTGTATGCTACAAAATAAATCTTTAGGATGTTCAATCATTTCTACTTGTAAAGTTTTATAATACACCGCAGTTAAACCATCCGTTCCTGGAGCTTTAGCTGTTTTCAGTTGTTTAATAGCAACAATAATCTCCTCAGCTGTTATTGGTAGACTCGTTCTTTCCTTTTGATCACTAGAGATTTTCATAACTCTCCTTTCTTCTAGTTATTTATTTATAAGTTCATTCTGTATATCATCTTTGTCATATAATTTAGTATAATAATCTAAGAAGGCTTCTTTGATTAGTCTTTGTTGAAATAGTTCCTTCCCTCCATACTCAATACTGCCAATAGTCTGAGTACTCTGCTGCTTCCTCAGTGTGTAAGCCAACCACCTGCCCAGTTTATTAGCATTGCAAAATGTATTATGTTTCGCAAATTGTAAATTAGTTGCTGCTTGTTCCGCTGTAAGCATTTGAAATTGATCTTTCAAAAGTTTTATAATTCCTTGTAATTTTTCATCGGTTGGATTTTTTATGAATAACTGTTCTTTTTTCTTTATCTCTCCTTCCAATTCTAATCTTTTTCTTTGTCGATTTGATTTATGCTTAGAATTCATATAAATCAGTAACCCCCGTATATACGCCTTGCTTGCGTCCCAGACAATTTCAATAGGGGTACCCTTATTCAAATTCATTTCAAAAAATTCCTTCATTTGTTTTTTAAGTTCATTTACATTCTTTTCATATCTAAACAAATTTTCATTTACTCTCATTCTTCCCCATTTCTATTTCTATCCATACCGGGCTATGGTCAGTTAAAGTCCTCGGAAATATCTTTGTTTTCTTTGTTTTTAAAAGTAAATCAGCCGTAAGTAGAATAAAATCAATCCTAGAGAAGGATCTATGTCTATCTGAGAAGAAGGTAAAGTCCAATTCTTTTGGGTTATGCACTCTCCATATATCTTTCAATTCCAAATCTTCTTTCATATCAAAAAAGATCTGTGGTAATTTAACACATGACTTTGCCAAACTCTTTTTATCTTTTTTGGGATCTATTACTTCATTCCAATCTCCCATAAGTAAGATAGATCTGTAATTCCATTGTAATATTTTAGAGTACAATATTTTATAACAATTTTCTTGTTGCTGATTAGGAGCATAAATTCCAATCACCAAAGTTGGACCATTATATGTATAAAGTTCAATTGCTATATATCTTCCACAGTCATCTGCTTCTATAATTTTAGCTGGCAATCTTTTATTTATATAAATCACTACACCATTCTTCTTCTCCGGATTTGAGGCTATGAAATGTGCTCCTAATCTAGAATTTATCAAATATTTTTCATCTTGTATTCTAATATGAGTTTCTTGTAGACAATTAACATCATTATTAAATTGTCTCAGATAATGAAATATTTTCCTTCTTTTCTGTGGTGAGTTCAATCCATTTACATTCCAAGATAAAAACTTAATTGTCATTTGTAGTCTCCTGAAGCGTTAAGAGCATTTGCTGAAGTTTCTGTTCCAGACTGGTAGTCTTCAGCTTATCTCCTCCCATAGCTTCAGATTTTTGTGTTTTACCATTAACTCCCTTCTTATCTTGCGGTGGCTTAGACCTCTTCTGTTGTTGTTTCTCTAGAATTTGTTTATAAGCTGCTCGAGTTATACGCTGATCTTTAGCTTTATACGACATCAGATCGAGATCCACTGCCACTTCTCTTGTATTTTTGGGTGGTCCACTTAAAGCCTCTATAGGAAGATCCAGCTACGGTTCATCCAAAAAAAAAAAAAACCAACCGTGTTGCTCCTTGAGTTTCCATTGCCTCCATCTCCATCTGTTTCTGCTGTTCTTCAAGCTCTTGTTCAAATTGCTTCTCTTTCTCACCCACCTCTATACCTAAGGATGTACATGGAGATGTTACGCCAGTTTTGAAAACATTGAAGTAAAATTCTTCCGCTTTTTCAACAGTATTTAATCATTATCTCTCTCCTTGATACCTCAATATTATGCCAACTGGAGCATCCCATCTGAATGGAGTTTGTTCTTTCTTTAATTCAGTCACCAAAAATCCAAAATCCTTTCTGTCTCTTAGCATCTTAGGCGGAAACTCTTTGTAAATCCCAATCTCCCTTCCATCCACTTGAATAGTAGAAACAAAAGACTTTTGCAAAATATCATTTCTTATTCTTCAATCTGTAAAGTAGATCACCACATCTCTAGGTAATTGCCTTTGCCTTGGCAGTCAAGAATTCACTCTATAGACCTTGTTCATCTTGCACAAAATCTCCTCAGGGCTAACCTTTAGCATCATAGCCAGGGCATCAGCACAAACCCTTCTCAAATCCTCTCTGTTGTTTTCTTTTATTCCTCTCAATCTTACAGAAAACTCTATGAATCTAAATTGCATCATTGTCACTTCATTTTCAATCCTTTGCATTTTATTATCAACATTAGAAATTTTATAATCAGCTTCCTTCATTTTAGATTCTACTTCTGAACTAAGTTCTTCCATTTTTTTATCAATCTGGACAACTACTTCTGACAAGCCAGTCACAACTGTCAATATATCACGCTTCATCTTGTCATACTTTTCTTGAACCATCTCCTTAATTTCCTGTTGAGTTTTTTCAAATTTCTGGTCCAAAACTTCATTTTGATTCCTCAGAGCTGCAGCAATAAATTCCTTCAAGTCTTTAAAACCAGTCTCCTGTGCCTGGCTCTGAGTCTGCAAACTTAATAGCTGCTCTTGTGACTTGTGGGTGGGGGAACCCTCCCCCACCCCTGCAGCTTTAATGGCTGGCTTTGTCTGCTTTGAAGCCATTCTGCCACACAGTCTAACTCTTTCTAAGAAGGAAGTCTTCCCTCCCTTTTCACCACAGAGTCCTCTCAAAAATTTCCCCAGCTTTAATCAAGTCTCTATGGGAGAAGGAACAGATCAAAGTCACTTTAAAAAGAATTTTTCCCTTTTCTTCTAGCCAGCGCTGTTACTTTAGATACTTTGTAATGTATTAAAACACTCAGGCAAATCCACTTTCGCTTTCAGCTTTTTTCCTACCGCTGAAGCTGGACGCCATTTTAGCAAACTTTCACTTTTCCTTCGTTCTTAAATTCAATCACAGGGCTAATACAAATACTTGCAGTTTTGATTTTCAAGTCCAGATTCCACCGTTTATTTTTGATGATTTCTTGGATTTCGCTGGTTATGTTGGTCACGTCGTCTGGCTCTGCTGGATGCAAAGTTGTCCCCGGAGTCCGGAGCCTCGGCGAGCTGGATAGGGAGCCTCACCCTGCTTCCTCCCCAGAAGCAAAAAAGACAATCTGGGGACTTCGCAGGAGGCTCTATCTGGTCTCGCCGGCTCTCCTCCCATTTCCTCAAGAACGTGGAGTTTTTCAAGCCGCCTCTCAGCCATAGAGGCGGCTCTTTAAGACTGCCAGCCCCACCAGCCGACATTGACTGGTTGATGGCACCCGGAGGATGACAGCCCTATGTGACCGCACAGGGTGGTGAGAGGCCGGTAGGAGGTGGTCCTGCAAGTACCCCGGGCCCATGCCATGTAGGGCTTTATAGGTGAGTTGTTATATGGGAGTAATGGGAAGCTCCCATAACAACCTGTGCAGCCTCATTCTGGACCAGCTGGAGCCTCCGGGTGCACCCCAAGGGCAGCCCCATGTAGAGGGCATTGCAGTAATCCAACCGAGAAATAATGAGATCATGAGTGACTGTACAGAGGGCATCCCTGTCTAGGAAAGGGCATAACTGGTGCACCAGGCGAACCTGTGCAAAAGCCCCCCTTTTCACGGCCATCAGATGATCCACCAAGGACAGCCGAGAATCAAGGAGGACGCCGAGATTACGAACCCTTCCAGAGGGAGTCAACGACTCCCCTCCCATCTGAAGTGATGGGGCAACTAGATCAGGAGATGCCAGCATTCACAGCCACTCAGTCTTGGAGGGTTTGAGTCTGAGCCTGTTTCTACCTTTCCAGACCCGTACCGCCTCCAGGCACTGGGACATCACGGAAAGGGCATCCCTGGGTTGGTCTGGGGTGGAGATGTAGAGCTGGGTATCATCAGCATACTGATGATACCTCACCCAGAAACTACGAATAATCTCACCCAGCAGCTTCATATAGATATTAAAGAGCAGGAGGGAGAGAACTGACCCCTGCGGCACTCCACAGGTGAGGGGCCTCGGAGAGGATCTCTGACCCCCCAACCCAAACAAACTGCGTACGGCCCAAGAGATAGGAGGAGAACCACCATAGAACACTGCCTCCCACCCTCAACCCCTGGAGCCATTGCAGTAGGATACCATGTTCGTTGGTATCGAAAGCCGCTGAGGGGTCAAGTAGCACCAGAATGGAGGAAAACCCCTCATTCTGGGCCTGCCAGAGATCATTCATCAGGGTGACCAATGCTGTTTCCGTGCTGTGCCCACTCCTGAAACACAATTGGTATGGGTCCAGATAATCTGTTTCCTCCAGGAATTGTGGAAGTTGATATGCCACCACAGACTCAACAACCTTCACTATGAAGCAAAGGTTGGAGACAGGATAAAAGTTGTTCAAGGAGGCCAGATCCAGAGCAGGGTTCTTGAGGAGGGGTCAAACCACCGCCTCCTTAAGTATGCCAGGGAAGACCCCATTCCTCAAAGAAGCGTTGATAATCGCCTGGATCTAGTCTCCAGTCACCTTTCTGGTTGCCATAACAAGCCAGGAGGGACATGGGTCCAACAATCATGTGGAGGCCCCCAATCTATCCACAATCCTGTCCACTTCATCTATGGAAACAGGGTCAAAATCAACCCAGATGTTACCTTCAAGACTACCTCCCACTTCCTTGTCAGATCCTGCCCAGTCAGAGTCTAAACAGGTTTGGATCTGAGTGACTTTGTCTTGCAGAAATTGTGCAAATTCCTCAGCACTGCCTTGTAAGGGGTCCTCCCTCGCTCCCTGATTGAGGAGGGAGTGGGTCACTCGGAACAAGGCTGCTGGGTGATTTTCTGCAGATGCAATAAGAGCAGCGAAATAGTCCCGTTTCACCACTTCCATTGCCACAAAATAAAACCTAATATGGGCTCTTAACTGTGCTCGATCGGATTCAGAATGGGATGATCTCCAACAGCCTTCCAGGCGTCTTTTCCAATGCTTCATCTTCTGCAGCTCTGTGGAAAACCATGGAGCTACCTGGGATCCCTGTTGGCGGAGAGGCCGCAAAGGGGCGATTCGATCCAGTGCCCCGGCGGCAGCCAATTCCCAGGCATCCAACAGGGCCTCTGGTGAATTGCCAGCTAGGTCAGTGGGAAATGTCCCAAGCTTCGTTAGGAACCTATCAGGGTCCATCAGGCACCTGGGGTGGAACCAGCGAGTCGTTTCCACCTCCCAGCAGTGGGGGTTGATGGACAGAAAGTCTAGCTTAAGGAGGGAATGGTCGGTTCATGATAGAAAGTTCATCCCTACCCCTAGAATTTATCCACTGCCAGAGACAAAAATCAGATCGAGTGAGTGAGTAGGGCCCTGTACAACTTGAGTCAGGTTCATTGCCGCCATGGAGGCCATGAACTCCCGAACCAACTGAGATGTCTCACCGGCTGATGGGAGATTAAAATTTCCCACAACCATCAGGTTGGGGAGCTCAACAGTCAGTTTGGCTAAGACTTTGAGCAGTGCGGGCAGGACTGAGGATATGCAGCTGGGAGACAGGTATGTAATCAACAGAGCTGACTGCACTCCAGGATCCCATTTCAAAAGAAGTGATTCACACCTGCCTATCTGAGGGACAGTGACCACCCTAGGTCTAAGACCTTCCCTAATAACAACCGCCACCCCAGCACCCCTCCCGTGAATCATGGCTGGTGCAGTACACGGAAGCATGGTGGACACAAATCAGAGAGGGGGACCCCCCCCTCCAAGCCCAACCAGGTCTCATACAAACCAGGTCCACACACCCCTCGTCAATCAAATCTCGTACAAGGAGACCCTTATTAACAATGGACCTGGCCTTAAATACACCAGCTGGAGTCCCAGGTTCTGCACTCCTAACCCCTCAGGGACATGAGGGTCAGAGCGCTGAACCCGCTGTAAGCAGCGGAGATGCGCACCTCCAATATCCGAACACCCTCTGTGCCCTCCACCACCATACCTCCCAACCACCACAATGATAGAATGACCCTCGGTCCACCGTTCTCTGTCCACCACCCCCGCCATCCCCACTGGTGCCATCTGACATTTTAAGGGGTTCCATCTGAACCCCTTAAAATTTTCCTTAAAAACTTCCGCTAAAACCCCCTCAACCTCCTCTTCGCACTACCTCTTGGGGTTCTGACATCAAAGTAGGACCTCAATAGTAGGCGGGGTGTCTCGCAGTGCAAGAAGCTCAGCTACTGAGTACATCCAAAAACTGAAAAGATGAAGATGACATCTGGCCAGAATTCCATAGGATGGTCTAGAAAGTCCTGGAGCGGAGAAGCAGGCAACTTTTACTTGGAACCTTGACAGCAACTGGACTTTGTTTTTGTTTGAAGACATTTTGCTTCTCATTCAAGAAGCTTCTTTAGATATTCAATTAGAATTGAAGATGTTTTTTGGGTGAGAAGCAAAACATCTGCCTTTTGAAAAAGCACCTTTGGGACAACCATATCCTGGATATAATAGAATGGAATAGAATAGAATAGAATAGAATAGAATAGAATAGAATAGAATAGAATAGAATAGAATAGAATAGAATAGAATAGAATAGAATAGAATAGAATAGAATAGTTGGAAGGGACCTTGGAGGTCTTCTAGTCCAACCCCCTGCCCAGGCAGGAAACCCTACACCACTTCAGACAAATGGTTATCCAACATCTTCTTAAAAATTTCCAGTGTTGGGGCATTCACAACTTCTGCATGGATGACATGTGAATCTCCATAAAGACGTAGTAACTCCTTATCTATCTCCTGAAGGACTCTTTTAGACAACATTCCTGGCTACCCAGCTTCTTTACATGCCTGCTTCATCTTTAGGTATGGCAGCTTCAGTCTAGTCTCACAAGTCTAGTGTGGTGATTCACTTTACAACCTTAACAAAAATGTTGTCAAGTCAGTCACACACAACTCAACAGCTGCTTTGCTTAACAGTGGAAAATCTGGTACCAAATATGGTCATAAATCAAGAGCTACCTGTATACAGAAATCATAATATTTTGAAAAGTAGTATTTTCAAGAATCTAGGCCCCAAGCCTATAGGATAAACAAAGCATCACATTTTTCATTTGTACTTTAATTGAAGTACAAGTCAGTTTTATAGCCTGAAAAACAGCTTGTATCCCAGAGCAGTTACTAAGTTGAATTCTACTGTATAGTGCAATACTAATGCAGTATCAGGGGTTTTTAATTCAATTGTGTAGAATGTGAAGGTTGTGATTATTGTTATTGTTGTTGTTGTGTACATCAGTGTATGATGTACACCGAAGGTGGCATTTAATTTTGTTGTACGAGATGCAATGACAATAAAGTAAACTTAAATTTAGAGAGGATTCTGCAGATGCTAATAAAAACAGATAGGTTGAGATTTCACTAGAAAGAAAATAAGAGGGACTGATGTTCAGCCTTATGGCATATTTGGTCTGAGTGTCCAGGTTTTGTAGTAAAGATAATAACAGTCCTATTATTTGGGGTGATGTGTGTGAAAGCCATGGAGAAACCAAAATTGGGAACTGGGGAAAAGAGAAAGTACAGGCAAGGAAGCAAGTGGAATGATATGGAGAAGTGAAGGAACACTTGCCTGAAGTCTTTCAAACATGGCAATGTTATCTATGCTAAATCCAGACCTGATTGGATGTGAAATCAATGTCGGTGATCCAACTGGAGAACATGGGCTCTCTCAAGAAGCCACAAGAATACATACCTGATTGAAAGCTCTAGGCCAAAAAATCATATTGTCACTGATGACAAATTCATCTTCTTGGGGTCCATTTGGATCTATCCATCCAATTTTCACCCTCTTGAGGGACCTGTTTGGAAAAATGACCATGTGCACAACGTCAATTCCACCTCTCATTTCCTTTTGCTCATTGAAGGACACTGTCTCACCAGCAGAATTGTTGAAAGAAACCCTTTGAAGGTAGGGATGGAGCTAAAGGAAAGCCAAGAGGAAAAAAAGAAAAGCTTACAACATTTAGAAGAAAGAAAAAAAAAAGGGATGAATATCCATTAGATTTCATTTCTGCTTGCAGTTAGGGTGACATAGTTCTACTTCCAGTAATTAATTTTAATCAAGGAATATTATGACCTCACAGACCTCAAATGAGCCTCAGGCTAATTTCATCTCCATCAATTACCTAGAATGGAATGGAATGGAATGGAATGGAATGGAATGGAATGGAATGGAATGGAATGGAATGGAATTCTTTATTGGCCAAGTGTGATTGGACAAGCAACATGGATATAGCCAAAAGTGGGAAGAAATAGGTCCTAGTAAGGATGAGGATAGGAAGAATAGTAATATAGTCCTAGTAGTTAATTTGACAGTATTGTGGGAATTAGTTGTTTAGCAGAGTGATGGCATTCGGGAAAAAGTTGTCCTTGTGCTTTCTTGTTTTGGTGTGCAGAGCCCTATAGCATTGTTTTGAGGGTAGAAGTTGAAACAATTTATGTCCAGGATGCGAAGAGTCTGTAGATATTTCCACAGGTTGGTAGTAATTGTTT
The DNA here is from genome assembly GCA_022577455.1 of Arizona elegans. Taxonomy (NCBI): domain Eukaryota; kingdom Metazoa; phylum Chordata; class Lepidosauria; order Squamata; family Colubridae; genus Arizona; species Arizona elegans. The sequence continues at coordinate 766,496 of JAKOOJ010000064.1, read as the reverse complement.
TTTCTGCAGTTCTAATTATCCTCTGAAGTCTGTGTCTGTCTTGTTGGGTTTAGAGGTGCAAATGACAGACTCAATAATTCCTCTGTAGAACTGAATCAGCAGCACTTTGGGAAGTTTTGAGCTTTCAAAAAGTTGCCGGTTTTCCGAACTACTCAAAATTTCCGCTACCGGTTCTCCAGAACATGTCAGAACCTGCTGGATTATACCCCTGGTCTGTGGTTAAGGGCTACTCATGGAAATAGCTGAAGAGAAAAAACCAATCTGAACATGGGCATAAAAGTGTTCCGTTGTTCTTACAATTACCTGCCAAGGTTGCAGCTCAAAAGGTTCCGCAGTTTTCACCTTCCTGAAGGATCTCTGATAGGACTGAGAGAACAACATGGCATTCAAAGCATGTGCTGCTGCATAAACACCGTTATAGATACTGTAGCTATGTACAGTGGTTCCCATCTCAAATAGAGGCCCGGGAAGATCCTGTAATCTCTCTTTTCCAGTACACATTTCATTCTTCTCTATTTCCATATCAGGATTTGGAAAAGTACAGGCAAATGCTCGCTCCCAAAACTCCTTCAGGAAGCCCTGATTTTTGGTACTAGATGGTTTTATGCCTTCAAGAAACTTATTGAACCCTGGAAGATCTCTTGAGTGAAATGTAAAGGAAATGGCACCCTGGAAAAAATCCAGGTCCCAACTTCTTTGCAGGAAGGATAGTGTGAAATCAATGCCACTTGTCATGACCCATACTTTCATAAATGAATCTTTTAATTTATTTCTGAGATCTAGTACGAATAGAATTGTCCTCAGCAGGGCCAGCGTCACTGATTCACCATAGAGGAGGAATACCTTGGTTTTGTGATCAATTAAAGATTCATCGATATATGAAATTATTTTGATCATTTCTTCAAAGTTATCCAAAGAGATGCGCTGTGGGATTTTTTCTCTGTAAGCTGTGCAGATGCCTTTCTGGAAAAGCAAAGCTTCCAGAGTCTGTAGGAACTTCTGTCCATCGTCATTGTCATGAATAAAGATCCCGATCCAGGTCCATCCAAAATGTTGGAGCAATTTAAGAATCCCCAAGTACTGTTGGGCTTCGTTGGAGACCATGGAATAGAATGAAGGGATTAGAGTGGAATCAATCTTCCCAGGGACCAGTGCGCCATAGGCGAGCTACAAATATAATTATAATTTTGAAAACCGGGGGACAGCTTCATTTCTGTATGTCTGATTTGTTACCATTTTTGTAACAACTTGTCAGTGCATAGAAGTTCCCACAACTTCTGAAGGCAACTTCTGTTCCATTGGTGGATTGTTCTCACTTTCAGAAAGTTCCACTTCATGTCTAGGTTGAAACTCTCCTTGGTCAGTTTCCATCCATTATTCCTAGTTTGGCCTTCAGGTGCTTTGGAAAAATAGCCTGACCTGTTCCTCTCTGGGGCAGCCCCTCAAATATTGGAAGACTGCTATCATGTCTCCCCTGGTCCTTCTCTTCACTAGACTAGCCATGACCAATTCTTGCAACCATTCGTCTTACGTTTTAGTCTCCAGTCCCCTAATCATCCTGGTTGCTCTTCTCTGCACTTTTTCTAGAGTCTCAACATCTTTTTTATAGTGTGTTGACCAAACCTGGATGCAGTTAATTAGCCTTTCAATTAGCCTTTCCTCTTTTTAGAATCACCAGGAGTTTAACGTGAGGAAAAAAAATACATAATTTCCATGTTTTATACTGCAAAACCCCTACCTGTGGAATCTTGTAGAGACCAAGGATATCTGCCATGTAAAAAGAGGTATCAGAACCAAGTCCTCCAATGATGGCTATCAGATTCTTCTGTCTAGTACATTTGTAGTTGAGAAGAAAGCTCCTTGATTTGAAGAGCAGGTTCAAGGTGGTCCGATAAGTCATCTTTGCATCATAGTAGCTGTCGTAGATATGGAATCCAAGCGTAACATTAGGCAAGATCTGGGGATCCTCATTGATCTCCTTCACAGCAAAGGCCACGGCAAGGCCATGCTGGTAGAACTTTGTAACCATACTGAAAATAGAAGTGCATTCTTCTTCCAAAAATGTGCAGAAATCAAGGTTCCAATGTTTACAAAGCTACAAAACATCCTTCGCCAGCATCCTATTCATGTTTACAAAAACACTCTTTTACTTGATGTTTTTTCTAAACTCAATTACATAAGCCCACCTAGTTTTTAAACTGTGATTTGCTATAAAAAACTTGAGAGATTGAAATCAGTTAAATGCAACACTATAACAAATATTATTATTATTTTTAATTGAATTTTTAATTGTAATTGTATTTTTTTAAACAAAGAAAGAACATTGTTCACCATTCAGAGTTACAATGTACTTGGTAAGAGGGGTTGTTGTACATATTGAATCAATTGATCAATAAATTTAAATTTTTAGCACAGAAGCCATTAAAGGAAAAAAAATGAAGAAGAAGGGATGGAGCACAGGGGCTGCAAGGGCAAAAACACAATTATAATTTTCATGAAAAGACAAGGAAATGTTGAATAGAAAATTCCGTATGCATAGAAAATTGTAACTGACATCAAGTTTATTGCATTATTATAAATGAACGGAAAAACCACAGCTCAAGTCAACTGGCTATACAGTATAGCAGCATAAAAGTATATTTTTGATATAGTCACACTTTATTTATTTATTTTATTTTGCAAGCTAGATATTGTAACTGTTTTCACATCAAAGAAAATAGAGGCTGACTATTTTTGTTGTTGTTTCCTAGCACTTTACCTTTCTCTAGAATCTTAGGCCAATGTTTCAAAATAAAAAGAATTATCCATAAGGATGGACTAATGCACTGATTACTTAACGGTAGGGCTAATACTGAGTAAGGTATTATTGTTTATGAAACATTATCTCTCACAGACAAAGTTCCTCAGTTCCACCTTTGTTTTCAGTCTGGCTAATATTTGCAGGTGTAGTGACCAAAACACACAAACACACACAAATATATTCTCTCAAAGTTGCATTTTTCCTTGCAAAAGACAACTGGACTGTTTCTTTATTTGTGCCATCATTTTCCAAGGTATCAGTGGAGATTCTCAGTCATCCAGATCATAGCTGATATAGTTGTCCAGTTGCTTTTTGAAAAAGCACCTTTGAGATTATTCTCAAAGATGCTTCATCAGTTATAATGATAACCAATGAACATTATGTGTAACCTATAAAATTATAACTGTTGTATAACCTATAGCATTATAACTGATGAAGCTTCTTGCATAAGAAGCAAAATGTCTCAGAAGATAGAATAATAGAGTTGGAAGGAACCTCGTAGGTCTTCTAGTCCAACCTCCTGCTTGAGTAGGAGATCCTACATCTGTCTGTGGAGATTCTCAGTCATCAGGGTCATGGTTGTCCTAACAATGCTTTTTCAAGAGGCAATTGGACTTTCTTTTTTTTTTTTTAAAGACGTTTCGCTTCTCATCAAAAGAAGCTTCTTCAGCTCTGAGAAGCAAATCATCTTCAAAGAAAGAAGAGGAAGTCCAGTTACAATACCTCTTGAAAAAGGACCTTTGGGAGACCCTATATCATTTCAGACATGTGGTTGTCCAGTCTCTTTTTGAAAGCCTTCACTGGTAGTCTTCCATCTTCTTCCTCTTCCTCTTCAAATAAAACAAAGAAACAAACAATCCAGTTGTCTTTTGAAAGAAAAGACATTAAACCTTCAAAATACAGTAACTATGACCTGGATTTCTGAGAATCTCCATAGGTAAAAACACTTACTCAGAAAAGTCAGCTGAGACCTGTGAAGGCATTTCCTCAAATAGATCTTCTCTGAACGCATACACAAACTGAGAGACCATCTCACCAATGAGGAGGTCAGCTGGCTCGTACCACTCATGAGGAACGGGGATAAGATCACTCTGGTGACATTTCAGACCGGCTATATCTGCCACTAAGTTAAATATCAGAGCTAAAACCATAGATTGTTCCATCGTCTGAGAGAAAATCTCAGTTTTTGGCACCTGTACAGCCTAGTTCATTTCAACTGCCATTTTAATCTGCCTCTGATTGGGACCATTATCATTTTTGAGAAAAATTAGATTGGTTCCCACTTAAGAAAAAGATAAATGCAAGTCAATGTGTATCAACTGAGCCTGCTAACATTCTAAATCCAGATGGATATCAGTAGATTAAAAAGGGAGAGATTTGAAAATTAACTCTTCAGAAACTCACTTACTTCAGGTCCCTCCTCCCAGTTTTGAATATCAGAGGCATAATAGACATGTTCAGACTTATTTTCCCCTGAGAAATAGTTGAACAATAGGTTGGCTGAAACAAAATTGATTTGACTAAATCTGGAAAGAGATAATTCAAAGAATAATTCTTTGAATGCTGGGTTTGGAATTCTAAATACCTTTTTTTTTTTTTTTGCTAATAATTGTATTTTCTTTCTTCCTTCAAGTTTGGAAGGTAGCGTGGCATATTGAGTTCTCAAGTGTGCCCACCTGGCCATGCCACCCATCTATGCCCATCTAGTTTTGCTGACCCAACTGCAACCACCCAGCCACACCCACCTAGTGGCTGTGAGTTGTTCCCTTCTTTCAAGAGGAGTTGGAAAGGAGGTTACATACATGGATAGGGGTTTCCAACAAATCCTTTGGACAGCCCTTCAGGTTCAATCATTGCTTGGTGATGCAATGCTAAGAAAGCAGAATTTCAGTCTAACTATGGCCACAGTCAGAAGTTTAATCCTGGTTGACACAAGACTGACCCATCCTTCCCTCCTTCCAAGGCCGATAAAATGAAGGCTCAGATAGTTGTGGGCAAAATGCTGACACTGCAAACCACCCTTAGAGTAATGTAACACACTATGGGGTGGCATATGAGCTATAATAGCCTTTGCTATTGCTATACCAGTGACTCTCTAACACACATCAACTCGGGTATCATTTTCTTTATTCTGATTAGTTCTTAAATGGGAGGAAGATATCTATGTGTCTTAAAGACTGAATATTGCTGAAACCTCGCCCACCAGCCAGCCATTTTTTGGCCTCTGCACGCCCCATTTTTTGGGCCTTTATTTGGCATCTTTTCAGGGCTATTTTTAGCCCATTTATCACCCCAAAAAAGGGCCAAAAAAAGCCTCGAAAATGGGCCATAAAAGCCCCAAAACGGGCCAAAAAAAGTCAAACCTCTGCTCAAGCAGAAAACCCTGATAGACAAATGTTTGTCCAAACTCTTCTTAAAAACCTCCAGTGTTGGAGCAACACAATTTTTGGTGATGAGTTATTCTATTGATCAATCATTCTAACTGTCAGGAAATCTCTCCTTAGTTCTACCTTGGTCCTCTCCTTGATTAGTTTCCATTCATTGTATCCTCTCCTGCCTTCAGGTGCTTTGGCATATAGGATGATACCCCGCTTCTTTGTGGCAGCCCCTTAAATATTGGAACACTGCTATCTTGTCACCCCTTGCTTGGCCAAAATGTTTGCCTTTGTCAGTAATTTGGTACCCAGAGGATGATGAGCTCTGAAGCAAAGCAATCTGACATCTGGGCATCATTATGTGAAGTTTTGTTGACCAGGAATATCTTCTTTAGAATGAGCAAAACCCAAAGAATGCATTGATGCCAATAAAAGGAAAAATTGGAGAAAAACCAGGAGAAACATTTGAAGGGGCATTTTGTAAAGCAAGCTTAGACAGCCATATTCACAGGAAGGCTGAAAGATCTTCCCAGGTCATCTGAGAATGTCCAGACATGACTTACCTTGGTGTTATTGATAAAGCAAATCCACAAACATGTGAAAAATGCCTTAGAATCCCTTGGAGTCAGAATGCCAAGCTTTTTATAAGACTGGACTGCCTCAGAGGAGAGGTTCCAATATTTTATATATCCTTCTTGATAAAGAAGCTAAATATTATTAGGCAAACAGAATTTATTTATTTATTTGTTTCAATTTGTATATCGCCCTTCTCCAGTAGGACTCAGGGCGGTGAACAGCCAAAATAAAAACAAAACATACAAAATTTAAAAGCAGTTTAAAATAATTAAATATTTTTGGCCGCAATTTAAAACAAACCCAATATAAAACCAATTAAAATTTAACCCAAAACTGTGGGATCAAGCCATCAATTGATGGTAATTGATGTTTGAATCTCCAAATCTTACTCATATTAATAAACATTGCACCAGAAAGGAAAGATATCTAATATTGTAACACTTTATTCTTATTATCTTCACCATAAATCTTGGTAAAGAAGTTGAATAATATTAGGAAATATAAATGACATTACAATGAATTTTTGATCCCAAAATCTTACACATACTAATCAATATTGTACCAGAAAGTAAAGGAATTGTACTCTTCAGTTCTTTCTTCTTACTAGCTGATCCTTGGTATTCATCTCAGGTCTTAACAGAATGATGTAGCATTTAGGGAAAAAGATACAGCCCAGTAATCCTGCACTAGAAGCTAAAATGGAGAAGATCTCCACAGCCAACAAGGCTTTTCCCATGGAGCTCAGGTAAGTTGGAACAAATAGCACCCAAACACTGCAAAATACCAGCATGCTAAAGGTAATGAATTTGGCTTCATTGAAGCTGTCTGGTAATCTGCGAGCACAGAAGGCCACAAAGAAGCTGGCAAGAGCCAGGAAGCCCATGTAGCCTAGGACACAGGAGAACATGACCATAGAGCCTTCGTTACATTCATTGATGATGGCCTCGGTCACAGAATGCATGTTCAACTGTGGGAATGGAGGGAAAGATCCTAGCCAGATGGCACAAAGGCCAACTTGGATGAGAGAGAAGAAAAGGACAATGGAGGTTGCCATCCTTCTTCCCACCCACTTCTTCATGTTGGAGTCTGGCCTGGTAGCCATGAAGGCTACAACCACAGTGAGGGTTTTGGCCAAGATACAAGAAACAGCCACGGAGAAAATGATGCCAAAAGTTGGTTGTCGGAGAAGGCAAGTGACTTCACTGGGTCGACCAATGAACAGGAGAGGACACAGGAAGCAGAAGTGGAGGGAGATAAGGAGAATGTAGGTGAGGTCCCGGTTGTTGGCTTTGACCAGAGGGGTATCTCTGTGCTTAAAAAATATTCCTAATATGAGAGCAGTGATCAAAGACAATGAAATAGAAACGGAGGCCAAAGAAAACCCTAGAAGTTCCTTGTACGAAAGGTGTATTACAACTTTGTGAATGCAGTCATCTTTTCCTTTGGTTGGGTATTGGTCTTCCGGACATTTGAGACATTTTTCCATATCTTTAAGACAGATAGAAAGGAAGGAAGGCAGAAAGAAAGATTTCTGGTTAATTTGTGTATAGCACTTTGTCTCCCAAGGAGAGTTGTAACATCATGAGTTTGTGTGTGTCTCTCTCTCTCTCTCTCTCTCTCTGTGTGTGTGTGTGTGTGTGTGTGTGTATCTTTATATACAGCTAAAGGTAGGTAGGTAGGTAGGTAGGTAGATAGATAGATAGATAGATAGATAGATAGATAGATAGATAGATAGATGGTGGGCTGCAACCAGTTTTTAAACAACCGGTTCTGTATGCGCAGCATTCAAAATACAGCAATTTGAAGCCCAGCTGTTTACATTTTACGGCAGCCCTGGTAAATAGAACAGTGGAGGTGCGGAAATCAGCTGTGCCACGCAAATCAGCTGAACCAGAAAGAAGGAAATATAGGACAGGATAGGGCAGGGATGGGTGGTTGGGGCCAGCTGATCATCGGAACTACTGGTTCACTTGAACCAGTCCGAACCGGCAGCATTCCACCACTGGATGGATGGATGGATGGATGGATGGATAGATAGATAGATAGATAGATAGATAGATAGATAGATGACCTCATGATGATGACATTCTGCAAGGAACCACAAGATTGTGAGTTCTACTCCCACCTTAGTGAAAAAGTCAGCGGGGTGACCTTCACTCAGAGCCACCAAACGTAACATGGACTGATTTGTTTTTCACATAAGTCCAAAAGACCCAAAGGTACTTTTTCAAGGGCAACTGGACTTTTTGGTTTTTCTTTAAAGACGGTTTGCTTCTCCTCCAAGAAGCTTCTTCAGTTTCTTGAATGAAAAGTGAAACACCTTGGATTACAAGTGAGTACCATATGATGGGGTGAGCTCCTGCCCTTGCCCCATCTTATGCCAACCTAGCATTTCGAAAGCATGCCAATGGGAGCAGATAAATAGGTACCACTTTGGTGGGAAAGTAACAGAACTCCTTGACATCATGCTGCCTTTGTACTCAAGAAATGTCAATTTCAGAGTTCTTCTTAGTTAACTGATGCAGCAGCTTATATTACTGCTGTTAGATGGGAAACAAGAAACTGTTATAGCAATGGATAATGTACCTGTTTTGTTTGAAATCTCCCCTTCAGGGCAAGGAACACAGTCATAGCAATAAAATTTTTCCCCTTCCTTCTTTTTCTTGTATTTTCCACGATGGCACTGTTCATTACACACTGAAAGGGGACAGACCTAATATAAGTAGGAAAAAAAACTGGAATGAGAGCGATGCATTCAGATATCTCTATGTACAGGTGGTCTTTGACTTACAGCAGTTCATTTAGTGACTATTCAGAGTTTACAGCAGGATTGAAAAAAGTGAACTACAGCCGTTTTTCACACTTACAACCTTTGCAAATCCCTGTAATCATGTGATCAAAATTCAGATCCTTGGCAACTGGTTCATATTTAGGAGAATTTGGGGAGGGGGTGTTCCCATCTGCTCTAGCTCTACCTGGTTGGGCCAGGAGGGGGAGGGGTTCCCCTCGTTGAAATGTGCCCACCAGGTTTCCTCGCATTCCATCGGCCGAGGTTACAGGGCAGGGGCGGGGGAGTAGCGGTTATTATTAAAGAAGGTCTGAAACCGAGGGAGGCCACTATTCCTCAGACGGCCGGCTGTGAGTCCCTCCTTGTGAAGTGGGGCCACGGGGTTCAGATGGGTTTGCTGATCATGTACCTGGCTCCCTGCCACATGGCAGCAGCCCTGCCCAAGCTACTCAACGTCATTGCCGCGGTGGTGGTTGATATCCCCAGGCTTACGGTCATGGAGGATTTCAACCTGCCGCCCATGGGTGAGACGTCTGAGGTGGCTTGGGAGTTCATGGCTTCCATGACAGCCATGGACCTGACCCAGTTAATTCATGGCCCTACCCACAGGGTGGAAACACACTGGATCTGGTTTTTCTCTCTGGACAGTGGCTGAGTGATCTTGAGATATGGGATATAGTTACCGAGAACTTGTCATGGTCAGATCCCTCTCTCCTTCGTCTCGACCTTCAAACTGCTGCACCCCACCGCAGAGAGGCAGAGCCGGTAAGATGGTTCCGCCCCAGGCACCTGATGGAACCTGATAGGTTCCAGATGGGGCTTGGGCCATTTCCTGCGGCTCTGGCACACGCCTCGACTGGAGACCTAATGGCCGCCTGGGATAGGGCAGCTGCTGGAGCTCTGGATTGGGTCGTGCCTTTGTGGCCTCTGACCCAGTGCTGATCTCATTTGGCTCCTTGGTTCACTGAGGAGCTGAGGGACTTGAAGCACCGGAAAAGACACCTAGAGAGTAGTTGGAGGGCCAGTCTTTCTAAATCGGACCGGACACTGGTAAGATCTCATATTAGGAATTACCTAGTGGTGTTAAAAGCAACGAAATGTAGTTATTTTGCTGCTCTTATTGCGTCATCAGATAACCGCCCGGCCACCCTCTTTAGGGTGACCCACTCCCTGCTCCATCAGGAAGTGCATGAGGACCCCTTGGAGGGTACAGCCAAGGATTTTGTTCAGTATCTGAATGACAAAATCACTCAGATCCGGGAAGATTTGGACTCCGACTGGGTAGTCTCAGGAGAGGGACTGGGGCAGGTCTTGAGAATGTTCTCTGGGATGAGTTTGATCCTGTAACCCCTGAGGACGTGGACAGGATTCTGGGCAGACTGAATGCGACCACTTGTTTATTGGACCCGTGTCCCTCCTGGTTAGTGCTGGCTTCCCGGGAGGTGACGCGAGGCTGGCTCCAGGAGATTACAAATGCTTTGCTGAGTGAGGGTGACTTCCCCGCCACCTTGAAAGAGGCGGTGGTGAGGCCTCTCCTCAAGAAGCCTTCCGTGGACCCAGCAATTTTGGTTAATTACTGTCCAGTCTCCAACCTTCATTTTGTGGTGAAGGTCGTCGAGAGTGTGGTTGCACAACAGCTTCCCCAGCACCTGGATGAAACGACGTATCAGGATCCATTCCAGTCGGGCTTCAGGCCCGGGTACAGCACGGAAACGGCATTGGTCACATTGGTAGATGATCTCTGGAGGGCTCGGGACAGGGGGTGCTCCTCTGTCCTGGTCCTGTTAGACCTCTCAGCGGCTTTTGATACCATCAACCATGGTATCATGCTGCACCAGTTGGAAGAGTTAGGGGTGGGGGGCACTGTACTATGGTGGTTCACCTCCTTGCTCTCTGGCAAGTTGCAGTCTGTGTTGGCAGGGGGGCAGAGGTCGACCCCGAGGCCCCTCATATGTGGGGTGCCATAAGGGTCAGTCCTCTCGCCCCTTTTGTTCAACATTTATGTAAAGCCGCTGGGCGAGATCATCTGTGGTTTTGGGGTGAAGTACCACCAGTACGCTGATGACACCCAGCTATACATCTCCACCCCGGTCCACCCCAATGATGCCCTTGAAGTGATGTCCCGCTGTCTGGAGGCCGTGCAGATCTGGATGGGGAGGAACAGGCTCAGGCTCAACCCATCCAAGACCGAGTGGCTGTGGTTTCCGACGTCCCGATATAGTCAGTTGACGCAATCACTGACTATTGGGGGCGAATCACTGGCCCCCACGGAGAGGGCTTGCAACTTGGGCATCCTCCTGGATTCACGGCTGTCTTTAGAAGAGCACTTGACGGCCGTGACCGGGAGGATCTTTCATCAGGTTCGCCTGATTCTCCAGTTGCGTCCCTTTCTGGATCGGGACTCCCTACACACAGTCACTCATGCCCTCGTCACCTCCCACCTGGACTATTGTAATGCTCTCTACATGGGACTCCCCTTGAGGAGCACCCGGAGGCTCCAACTGGTGCAGAGTGCGGCCGCTCAGGTGGTTATGGGAGCAACATGGCACTCCCTTGTGACACCTCTCCTGCACGAGCTGCACTCTCTCCCGGTGGTCTTCCGGGTGCGCTTCAAGGTGGTTACCACCTTTAGAGCACTCCATGGCTTAGGACCTGGTTATTTACGGGACCGCCTAGTACCACAAACAGCCTCCCACCGGCCAATATGCTCTCATAGAGAGGGGCTCCTCCAGGCGCCATCAGCCAAACAATGTCAACTGGCGGCCCCCAGGGGGAGTGCCTCCTCTATGGGGGCACCTACTATCTGGAATGAGCTCCCCCGGAGATACGGTGGATCCTGGATATGTGCACATTCCGCCGTGCTCTTAAGACCCTCCTATTCCAGCAGGCCGGCCTGGCCTAATTTTCTCCCCTTTCTTTTAAATTCTTTTAAATTTTTTAAACTGAAATTTTAATTTGTTTTTAAATTATTGGGAATTTTAATTGTCTCGGGCGAAATTATTTAATTTGGTTTTAATTATATTTTTTAACTTATATTTATGGGTTTTATTTTGTGCCTGTTCACCGCCCTGAGACCTTCGGGAGTAGGGCGGTATACAAATCTAATAAATAATAATAATAATAATAATAATAATAATAATAATAATAATAATAATAATAATAATAACAAAAACAACAACAACAACAACAACTGTTGTCTGGTTTAGGTGACATTTTTCCTTAACGACTTAGTTATTTGCCAAAATGTGCTTGTTCATAAGAAACTGTCAATGCAGGAGCCATTTTTGAATGTCTTCAGGGTTGCCACAGTGAGGCTGGATGGAGCTGTGGAAAAGGGAGGGGAGTATAGCAAACTGAGAGGAACATGTAGCCAAAATAACATTCTTTCTTCTGGGAACCAAGCACAGTCTCACCAGCACCTGGAGGGGCATGGATGGGAGACATCCAGAATGGGGAGATAGACCTGATTGGGGAATGTGATGGTTGTGTATGATGTGGGGGAAGAACTTTAGACTTTGAACTGGATGGGGAAAACATGGAGAACTTCAGAGTCGGGTTTTACCAGCTGTGCCAATATGACATGCCTAATAAATCTCCACTTTGAGGAAACCTCTGGCTATGGAATTTTGATTTCATTTGGGCTTTTACTTGGAACCCTGACAGCAACTGGACTTTGTTTTTGTTTGAAGACATTTCACTTCTCATTCAAGAAGCTTCTTTAAATTTTCAGTTAGAATTGAAGATGTTTCTTGGATGAGAAGCAAAACATCTGCCTTTTGAAAAAGCACCTTTGGGACAACCATATCCTGGATGGAAGAATAGAATAGAATAGAATAGAATAGAATAGAACAGACTAGACTAGACTAGACTAGACTAGACTAGACTAGACTAGACTAGACTAGAATAGAATAGAATAGAATAGAATAGAATAGAATAGAATAGTTGGAAGGGACCTTGGAGGTCTTCTAGTCCAACCCCCTGCCCAGGCAGGAAACCCTACACCACTTCAGACAAATGGTTATCCAACATCTTCTTAAAAATTTCCAGTGTTGGGACATTCACAACTTCTGCATGGATGACATGTGAATCTCCATAAAGACTTAGTAACTCCTTATCTATCTCCTGAAGGAATCTTTTAGACAACATTCTTGGCTACCCAGCCTCTTTACATGCCTGCTTCATCTTTAGGTATGGCAGCTTCAGTCTAGTCTCACAAACTGTGTGGTGATTCACTTTACAACCTTAACAAAAATGTTGTCAAGTCAGTCACACACAACTCAACAGCTGCTTTGCTTAACAGTGGAAAATCTGGTACCAAATATGGTCATAAGTCAAGAGCTACCTGTATACAGAAATCATAATATTTTGAAAAGTAGTATTTGCAAGAATCTAGGTCCCAAGCTTGTAGGATAAACAAAGCATCACATTTTTCATTTGTACTTTAATTGAAGTACAAGTCAGATTTAGAGCCTGAAAAACTGCTTATATCCCAGAGCAGTGACTAAGTTGAATTCTACTGTATAGTGCAATACTAATGCAGTATCAGGGGTTTTCAATTCAATTGTGTAGAATGAGAAGGTTGTGATTATTATTGTTGTTGTTGTGTACATCACTGTATGATGTACACTAAAGGTGGCATTTAATTTTGTTGTACGAGGTGCAATGACAATCAAGTAAATTTAAACTTAGAGAGGATTCTGCAGATGCTAATAAAAACAGATAGGTTGAGATTTCACTAGAAAGAAAATAAGGGGGACTGATGTTCAGCCTTATGACATATTTGGTCTGAGTGTCCAGGTTTTGTAGTAAAGATAATAACAGTCCTATTATTTGGGGTGATGTGTATGAAATCCATGGAGAAACCAAAATTGGGAACTGGGGAAAAGAGAAAGTACAGGCAAGGAAGCAAGTGGAATGATATGGAGAAGTGAAGGAACACTTGCCTGAAGTCTTTCAAACATGGCAATGTTATCTATGCTAAATCCAGACCTGATTGGATGTGAAATCAATGTTGGTTATCCATCTGGAGAACATGGGCTCTCTCAAGAAGCCACAAGAATACATACCTGATTGAAAGCTCTATGCCACAAAATCATATTGTCACTGATGACAAATTCATCTTCTTGGGGTCCATTTGGATTGATCCATCCAATTTTCACCCTCTCGAAGGACCTGTTTGGAAAAATGACCATCTGCACAATGTCAAATCCACCTCTCATTTCCTTTTTCTCATTGAAGGACACTGTGTCACCAGCAGAATTGTTGAAAGAAACCCTTTGAAGGTAGGGATGGAGCTAAAGGAAAGCCAAGAGGGAAAAAAAAGAAAAGCTTACAACATTTATTATTTATTTATTATTAAAATTTATATGCTGCCCTTCTCCCATAGGATTCAGGGTGGCTCACACAATAAAAAGCACAACAATATAATACTAAAAACCAATCCAAATTTAAAATCCCCAAAGCTAAAAGCCTTATAAATGAAGCCTTTCTTCATTTAGAAGAAAGAAAACAAAAGGGATGAATATTCATTAGATTTCATTTCTGCTTGCAGTTAGAATGACATAGTTCTACTTCCCTAATTCCAGTCATTAATTCTGATTAAGAAATATTATGACCTTACAGACCTCAAATGAGCCTCAGGCTAATTTCTTCTCCATCACGTACCCAGAATAGAATAGAATAGAATGGAATGGAATGGAATGGAATGGAATGGAATGGAATGGAATGGAATGGAATGGAATGGAATGGAATAGAATAGAATAGAATAGAATAGAATAGAATAGAATAGAATAGAATAGAATAGAATAGAATAGAATAGAATTCTTTATTGGCCAAGTGTGATTGGACACACAAGGAATTTGTCTTTGGTGCATATACTCTCAGTGTACAATATATATATATATATATATATATATATATATATTTATATATATATATATATATATATATATATATATATATATATATATATATATATATATGCATATTCTTTCTAGCCAGGTTTTACCTACGTAAGCTAGGTTGTTCTGCAGCTCTGACTGTGTGAAAACTCATTCACCAGCTTCAGAGCTTTTTTTTTCCGTTGACAAACTGCAACTCTGCGTTGCTCTCTGGGAGACTCAGATAGCTATTTCTGCCTTATAAGGCTTCGTCAGTGAGCCACACCCACTTCTCAGATATTCCCCCTGTAAAGGTACAATGTGTCTTTTTCTGTTTTTCGTAGGCTTTTATGTGCATATTCTTTCTAGCCAGGTTTTACCTATGTAAGCTAGGTTGTTCTGCAGCTCTGACTGTGTGAAATCTCATTCACCAGCTTCAGAGCTTTTTTTTCCGTTGACAAACTGCAACTCTGCGTTGCTCTCTGGGAGACTCAGATAGCTATTTCTGCCTTATAAGGCTTCGTCAGTGAGCCACACCCACTTCTCAGATATTCCCCCTGTAAAGGTACAATGTGTCTTTTTCTGTTTTTCGTAGGCTTTTATGTGCATATTCTTTCTAGCCAGGTTTTACCTACGTAAGCTAGGTTGTTCTGCAGCTCTCTCTGGGAGACTCAGATAGCTATTTATGACTCCTCCCTGTAGAGGTCAAATATTTATTCCTTTTAAGTCATAAAATATGGGTGTGTCTGGCTGAAGAGGTCCAAGAAGGCCGAAATAGTGCTATCCCAGTCTCCCATAAGTCTCAGAAGAAACAACATAAAATGTCTGACAGGCCTGAAAGCGATGAATAGAGATTTCATCCCACCATGGCCATTTAACATCTTTTTTCAAACATAGGAAAAACCCTGATTGCAAAAATATCACACATTTATACCTATGAATTAAAAAGAATAAATATTTGACCTCTACAGGGAGGAGTCATAAAATATGGGTGTGTCTGGCTGAAGAGGTCCAAGAAGGCCGAAATAGTGCTATCCCAATCTCCCATAAGTCTCAGAAGAAACAACATAAAATGTCTGACAGGCCTGAAAGCGATGAATAGAGATTTCATCCCACCATGGCCATTTAACATCTTTTTTCAAACATAGGAAAAACCCTGATTGCAAAAATATCACACATTTATACCTATGAATTAAAAAGAATAAATATTTGACCTCTACAGGGAGGAGTCATAAAATATGGGTGTGTCTGGCTGAAGAGGTCCAAGAAGGCCGAAATAGTGCTATCCCAATCTCCCATAAGTCTCAGAAGAAACAACATAAAATGTCTGACAGGCCTGAAAGCGATGAATAGAGATTTCATCCCACCATGGCCATTTAACATCTTTTTTCAAACATAGGAAAAACCCTGATTGCAAAAATATCACACATTTATACCTATGAATTAAAAGGAATATATATATATATATATATATATATATATATATATATATATATATATATATATATATATATATATATATATATTATATATATATATATATATATATGTCTTTTTCTGTTTTTCGTAGGCTTTTATGTGCATATTCTTTCTAGCCAGGTTTTACCTACGTAAGCTGCAGAACAACCTAGCTTACGTAGGTAAAACCTGGCTAGAAAGAATATGCATATATATATATATATATATATATATATATATATATATATATATATATATATATATATATATATATATTTAGTGATAGTCATAGGATACTAATAAGTAATCTAATCATATTAGGAAAGAATAAAATCAATATAAGTTGTAAAGATACAAGCAACATGGATATAGCCATAAGTGTGAAGAAATAGGTACTAGTAAGGATGAGGATAGGAAGAATAGTAATACAGTCCTAGTAGTTAATTTGACAGTATTGTGGGAATTAGTTGTTTAGCAGAGTGATGGCATTCGGGAAAAAGTTGTCCTTGTGCCTTGTTGTTCTGGTGTGCAGAGCCTTATAGCATTGTTTTCAGGGTAGAAGTTGAAACAATTTATGTCCAGGATGCGAAGAGTTTGTAGATATTTTCACAGCCCCCTTTTTGACTCATGCAGTATACAGGTCCTCAATGGAAGATAGGTTGGTAGTAACTGTTTTTTCTGCAGTTCCAATTATCCTCTGAAGTCTGTGTCTGTCTTGTTGGGTTGCAGAGCCAAACCAGACAGTTTAGAGGTGCAAATGACAGACTCAATAATTCCTCTGTAGAACTGAATCAGCAGCTCTTTGGGCAGTTTCAAAAAGTTGCCGGTTCTCTGAACTACTCAAAATATCCACTACTGGTTCTCCAGAACCTATCAGAACCTGCTGGATTTCATCCCTGGTCTATGGTTAAGGGCTCCTCATGGAAATAGCTGAAGAGAAAAAACCAATCTGAACATGGGCATAAAAGTGTTCCATTGTTTTTACAATTACCTGCCAAGGTTGTAGCTCAAAAGGTTCAGCAGTTTTCACCTTCCTGAAGGATTTCTGATGGGACTGAGATGACAACATGGCTTTCAAAGCATGTGCTGCTGCATAAACACCGTTATAGATACTGTAGCTATGTACAGTGGTTCCCACCTCAAAGAATGGCCCGGGAAGGTCCTGTAATCTCTCTTTTCCAGTACACGTTTCATTCTTCTCTATTTCCATATCAGGATTTGGAAAAGTACAGTCAAATGCTCGCTCCCAAAACTCCTTCAGGAAGCCCTGACTTTTGGTCTTGGATGGTTTTATGCCTTCAAGAAACTTATTGAACCCTGGAAGATCTCTTGAGTGAAATGTAAAGGAAATGGCACCCTGGAAAAAATCCAGGTCCCAACTTCTTTGTAGGAAGGATAGTGTGAAATCAATGCCACTTGTCATGACCCATACTTTCATAAATGAATCTTTTAATTTATTTCTGGGGTCTTGTATGAATAGAATGAATCTCAGCTGGACCAGCGTCACTGATTCTCCATAGAGCAGGAACACCTTGGTTTTCTGATCAGTTAAAGCTACATTGTTATATGAGGTTATTTCCATCATTTTTTCAAAGTTATCCAAATGGATGCGCTGTGGGATTTTTTGTCTGTAAGATGTGCAGATGCCATTCTGGAAAAGCAAAGCTTCCAGAGTTTGTAGGAACTTCTGTCCATCGTCATTGTCATGAGTGAAGATCCCGATCCAGGTCCATCCAAAATGTTGAAGCAATTTAAGAATCCCCAAGTATTGTTGAGCTTCGTTGGAGACCATGGAATACAATGAAGGGACCAGAGTGGAATCAACCTTCCCAGGGACCAGGGCACCATAGGTGAGCTACAAATATAATATATAGGGGAGTTACAAACATAATTATGACTTTTAAAACCAGCAGACAGCTTCATCTCTGTATGTCTGATTTTGCTACCATTTTTTAAATAACTTATCAGCGCATAGAAAACCATGGATTAGTTTGAGAAGTATTCTCAAGTATTAGTTTCTAAAGTATTAATGCATAATGCATTTCCAGCAATATTTTTTGGCCAGATTAACAGAATTGGAAGGGACTTCATAGTCAAGCAGGAGACCCTACACAATTTGTGATAAATGGTAGTCCAATCTCTTCTTGAAAGCCTCAAGTGATGAAGCTCCCACAATTTCCGAAGGCAACAATCATAAACCAATCCATTACCATCTACTTAGAGGCTAACAACCTACTCTCTAACAAACAATTTGGCTTTAGAAAAACAATTGTTCTGCAATCTGCAACTATTACACTGCAAAAACATATGGATTTCAAAACTTGACCAGGGCAAATCAATAGATGCAATTATATAGACTTCTGTAAAGCCTTCAAATCAGTGGTACACAACAAGCTATTTCTAAAACTAAAATCTTATGGCATTTCCGGATTCCTGCATAAACTGGAAGAGCTGCATTCCTATCAAACAGACAGCAAGTAGTCAAACTAGGGAACCCCTTATCTAACCCTGCACCTCTTAAGAGCGGTGTCCCCCAAGGCAGAGTTTTAGGACCCACACTCTTTATACTTTATATAAATGACCTTTGTGATCGTATTATAAGCAACTGTGTTCTCTTTGTGGATGATGTAAAACTATTCAACACCATTGACAGTGCTGCTACTCTACAATAAGACCTTGACTATGATAAGGTTGACTTGATAATGTCTATAGAGTGAATTCTTGGGTGGCAAGGCAAAGGCAACTGCCTAGAGATGTGGTGATATATTTTACAGATAGAAGAATAAGAAATGACATCTTACAAAAGTCATTTGTTTCTACTATTCAAGTGGATGGAAGAGAGATTGGGATCTACAAAGAGTTGCCACCTAAGATGCTAAAAGATAGAAAAGACTTTGGATTTTTGGTGATTGAATTAAAGAAACAACAAATTCCATTTAGATGGGACACTCCAGTTGGCATAATATTGAGGTATCAAGAAGAGAGATATTGATTAAACACTCTTCAAAAAGTGGAAGAATTCTATTTTAATGTTTTTAAATCTGGTGCAGCATCTCCACGTACTTTTTCAGTGTTAGCCATAGTGGAGGGTGAGAACGAGAAGCAATTTGAACAAGAGCTTGAAGAGCAGAGGAAGCAGATGGAGATGGAGGCAATGGAGACCCAAGGAGCAACAGGGTTTTTTTAGATAAACCCCTATTGGATCTTCTCTTAGAGGCTTTAGCTGAACCACCTAAAAATACAAGAGAAGTGGCAGCGGATCTTGACCTGATGTTGCACAGTGCTAAAGACCAGCGTATAACTCGAGCAGCTTACAAGCAATTTCTAGAGAAACAACAACATCAGAGCTCTAAGCTACCACAAGATAAACAGATAGTCAATGGTAAAGCACAAAAATCCGAAGCCATGGGAGGAGCTAAACCGAAGACTACTAGTCTGGAACAGCAACTTCAGCAAATGCTCTTAACGCTTCAGGAGACTACAAATGACAATTAAGTTTTTATCTTGGAATGTAAATGGATTGAACTCACCACAGAAAAGAAGGAAAATATTTCATTATCTGAGACAATTTAATAATGATGTTATTTGTCTACAAGAAACTCATATTAGAATACAAGATGAAAAATATTTGATAAATTCTAGATTAGGAGCACATTTCATAGCCTCAAATCCGGAGAAGAAGAATGGTGTAGTGATTTATATAAATAAAAGATTGCCAGCTAAAATTATAGAAGCAGATGACTGTGGAAGATATATAGCAATTGAACTTTATACATATAATGGTCCAACTTTGGTGATTGGAATTTATGCTCCTAATCAGCAACAAGAAAATTGTTATAAAATATTGTACTCTAAAATATTACAATGGAATTACAGATCTATCTTACTTATGGGAGATTGGAATGGAGTAATAGATCCCAAAAAAGATAAAAAGAGTTTGGCAAAGTCATGTGTTAAATTACCACAGATCTTTTTTGATATGAAAGAAGATTTGGAATTGAAAGATATATGGGGAGTGCATAACCCAAAAGAATTGGACTTTACCTTCTTCTCAGATAGACATAGATCCTTCTCTAGGATTGATTTTATTCTACTTACGGCTGATTTACTTTTAAAAACAAAGAAAACAAAGATATTTCCAAGGACTTTAACTGACCATAGCCCGGTATGGATAGAAATAGAAATGGGAAAGAATGAGAGTAAATGAAAATTTGTTTAGATATGAAAAGAATGTAAATGAACTTAAAAAACAAATGAAGGAATTTTTTGAAATGAATTTGAATAAGGGTACCCCTATTGAAATTGTTTGAGATGCGAGCAAGGTGTATATGCGGGGGTTACTGATTTATATGAATTCTAAAGATAAATCAAATCAACAAAGAAAAAGATTAGAATTGGAAGGGGAGATAAAGAAAAAAGAGCAGTTGCTTGTAAAAAATCCAACAGATGAAAAATTACAAGGAGTTATAAAACTTTTGAAAGATCAATTCCATATGCTCACAGTGGAACAAGCAGCAACTAACTTACAATTTGTGAAACACAATACATTTTGTAATGCCAATAAACTGGGCAGATGGTTGGCTTACACACTGAGGAAACAGCAGAGTACTCGGACTATTGGGAGTATTGAGTATAGAGGGAAGGAAGTATTTCAACAAAGACTAATTAAAGAAGCCTTCTTAGATTATTATACCAAACTATATGCTAAAGATGATATACAGAATGAACTTATAAATAAATAATTAGAAGAAAAGAGAGTTATAAAAATTTCTAATGATCAAAAGGAAAGAACGAGTTTACCAATAACAGCTGAGGAGATTATTGTTGCTATTAAATAATTGAAAACAGCTAAAGCTCCAGGAACGGATGGTTTAACTGCGGTGTACTATAAAACTTTACAAGCAGAAATGATTGAACAGCTTAAAGACTTATTTTGTAGCATACAACAAGGGGGAAAAATACCCCCTTCATGGAAATCAGCTTTTGTCTCTCTGATACCGAAAGAGGAGGCAGGCTCTACAAAACCGGAAAATTTTAGACCAATATCTCTCCTGAATACGGATTATAAAATTTTTGCAAAAGTATTAGCTAACAGATTAATGCCAGTTATTCAAGAGGTGATTCATCATGATCAAGCAGGATTTATAGAAGGCAGATATATGAAGGATAATGTGAGGCAAATTATAGACTTATTGGAATATCTTGAGAAGAATAAACAGATCTCTGCAGTGCTGGTGTATTTGGATGCGGAGAAGTCCTTTGATCAAGTGAATTGGAACTTTCTATTAAAGACTTTAAAAAAGATGGACTTTGGGGATCAGTTTGTACAGGCGGTTTCAGCAATTTATCAAGAACAAACAGCACAAATTATTATTAATGGAAGTTTAACTACAAATTTTAGTATAGTAAAAGGCACAAGACAAGGTTGTCTGTTATCCCCGTTGTTGTTTATTCTAACTTTAGAAGTCTTGTTGAATACAATACGGGACTCGAGCACTTTGAAGGGAATAGTGATAAGGCAAGAAGATTACAGAACAAGGGCATTTGCAGATGATCTGGTTGTTACCCTAACACAGCCGATGGAATCAATAATTCAGATGAAAGACATTATAGAAGAATATGGTATGGTATCAGGATTTAGACTGAGTCAGAAAAAAACCAAGATAGTTAAAAATATGACAGTTGATCAAAAGAAGGAACTGGAAAGGAAGGCAGGCTTTGAAATAGTATCAAAGGTGAGATATCTAGGAGTTCAAGTTGCAGATTCAAATATAAAACTGTTTTAAAATGATTATGAGGTGTTGTGGCGAAAGGTACAAAAGGATATGGAAACCTGGAAAAAACTGCAGCTGTCTTTACTTGGAAGAAAAGCAGCAGTTAAAATGAATGTTCTACCTAGATTTTTATTTTTGTTTCAAATGATTCCGGTGCTTAAGAGTGATAAATACTTGACGGAATGGCAAAAAGGAGTGAATAAGTTTGTTTGGAATGAGAAAAAGCCAAGAGTTAAATTGAAAATTATGCAAGATGTTTGTGAAAGGGGTGGTCTTAAACTTCCAAACCTGCGATTGTATTATGAAGCTGCAGTGTTTACACAAGCAAGTGATTGGTTTGGAAGGACAAAGACTGGAATATTGAATATAGAAAGTCATGATCTTGAATTTGGTTGGCATGCATATTTATTTTATGAAAACAAGGTGGATAAAGTATTTAATAGCCATATACTTAGAAGCTCCTTGATGAGAGTATAGAAGGGATTATAAAATACCATTGTGGTTGGAGCTTGGTCATATTATACGGAATATAAATATAAAGTCACTCGGGGGGGGGTTATACAAAGAAGTACTTTTTAATGATGGGGGCAGATGGCAACTAAAGACATTGAACACACTGTTGGAAGAAGGGATTAATTTAACTTGGTTACAGTATAATTAACTTCAATTGAGATGGAGAGAAGATCAAAAAAACTGGTTTAATGTTGCATGAAGAAGAATTGGTTAGACAGATAAAAGAGAAAGGCCCAATGCATATTAAGAGGGTTCATAATGTTTTGTTAGAAAGAGACTCAGAAAATGAATTGGTTAAAGATTGTATGATAAAATGGGCGCAAAATTTTGGAGAACCAGTTATGATGGAAACTTGGGAAAAAATATGGGTTCAGAATGTTAAATTCACACAGTCGCAGAATTTGAGGGAAAATTTTTATAAAGTGTTTTATAGGTGGCATTTAGATCCTAAGAAACTGTCATGCATGTATCCTAATGTTCAACCGAAATGTTGGAGATGTGATTGCTTAGATGCTACATACAGGAGACGAGGGCAGGTCTTGAGAATGTTATCTGGGAGGAGTTTGATCCTGTGAGTCCCGAGGATGTGGACAGGGTTCTGGGTAAGATTAGTGCCACCACGTGTTTATTGGACCTGTGTCCCTCCTGGTTGGTGCTGGCCTCCCGGGAGGTTACACGAGGCTGGCTCCAGGGGATTATAAGTGCTTCTCTGAGTGAGGGTGCCTTTCCTGCCACCTTGAAAGAGGCAGTAGTGAGGCCCCTCCTCAAGAAGCCTTCCCTGGACCCGGCTGAATTAGCCAACTATCGTCCAGTCTCCAACCTCCGTTTTGTGGTGAAGGTTGTTGAGAGCGTGGTGGCATGACAGCTTCCCTGGCACCTGGATGAAGCTATCTATCTGGAACCGTACCAGTCGGGCTTCAGGCAGGGCTACAGCACAGAAACGGCATTGGTCGCGTTGGTGGATGATCTCTGGAGGGCTCGGGACAGGGGTTGCACCTCTGTCCTAGTCCTATTAGACCTCTCAGCGGCTTTGGATACCATCGACCATGGTATCATGCTGCAGCGGTTGAGGGGGTTAGGAATAGGGGGCACTGTTCTGCGGTGGTTCTCCTCCTTCCTCTCCGACCGCTCGCAGTTTGTGTTGGCAGGGGGACAGAGGCTGACCTCGAGGCATCTTGCATGGGGAGTGCCGCAAGGGTCGGTCCTCTCGCCCCTCCTGTTCAACATTTATGTGAAGCCGCTGGGTGAAATCATCCGTGGTTTTGGGGTGAAGTGTCATCTGTACACTGATGATACTCAGCTGTACATCTCCACCCAGACCACCCCAATGATGCCCTTGATGTGATGTCCCGCTGCCTGGAGGCCATGCGGGCCTGGATGGGGAGGAACAGGCTCAGACTCAACCCCTCCAAGACCGAGTGGCTGTGGCTTCCGGCGCCCCGATATAGTCAGCAGGTGCCATCGTTGACTATTGGGGGTGAATCTTTGCCCCCCACAGAGAGGGCTCACAATCTTGGTGTCCTCCTGGACACACGGCTGTCTTTAGAAGAGCATATGACGGCTGTGGCCAGGGGGGGGCTTTTATCAGGTTCGCCTGATTCGCCAGTTGCAGCCCTTTCTGGATCGGGACGCCCTGTGCACGGTCACTCACGCCCTTGTTGCCTCCTGGCTGGACTATTGTAATGCTCTCTACATGGGGCTCCCCTTGAAGAGCACTCGGAGGCTCCAGCTGGTTCAGAATGCAGCCGCATGGGTGGTTATGGGTGCAACTTGCTGTGCCCATATGACACCCCTCCTGTGCGAGCTGCACTGGCTCCCAGTGGTCTTCCGGGTGCGATTCAGGTGTTGGTTACCACCTTTAAAGCGCTCCATGGCATAGTACCCAGGTACCTTCGAGACCGACTTCTGCCACCAATAGCCTCCCACCGACCAGTCCGCTCCCACAGAGAGGGTCTCCTCAGGGTGCCATCGGCCAAGTTATGTCGGCTGGTGACACCCAGGGGGAGGGCCTTCTCTGTGGGAGCCCCAGCCCTGTGGAATGAACTGCCCCCGGAAATACGTAAGATCTCCGACCTCCGGGTGTTTCACTGCTCACTGAAGACTCTGTTGTTCTGCCAGGCTGGGCTATTAACATAACAATTTTAAATTGGGGTATTTTAAATTTCTGGGATTTTAATTGGAGCCTAATTATTTAATGATTTTAAATTTTAATCGTTGTTTTGTTCTGTGTTTTTAAATAGGCTGTACACCGCCCTGAGTCCTTCGGGAGAAGGGCAGTATAGAAATAAAATTATTATTATTAAAATTATTAATATATTATCATATATGGTGGACATGCAAGAAAGCAAAGGCTTTTTGGATAAAAATTTGGTGGGTTATGCAAAATGTCTTGAAGAAAAAACTCCAATTTTCTCCTCAATTGTTTTTACTGGGTATAGTTAAGGGTTTTTCAGTGGGTGAAACAAAATTGATATTGTAAATGGTGACAGCAGCTAGGTTACTGATTGGTCAATATTGGAAAAGGGATGATATGCCTACAATTCAAGAATGGACTTTGAAGATGGCCAGTTTTGAAGAAATGGCGAAGATAACAGCATACTTAAAAGACCGGACTCAAGAGACTTATGTATGGGAGTGGGAGAAATGGATAGATTATTTGCAGAATAAATACCAAACTAGGAAGTACCAAATAGCCTTTAGCTAAATGTTGTGTAGAAATGTATAATTTATAGGGGGCAAAATAGCTTATTGTTATGTAGAAATGTATAGTGCACAGGGGGGAGAATAGAGGAGTGGTAAAGTATGATATAATATAATGTAGATGGATTTCACCTTGGGAAAGTCATGGGGAGAGGGGAGGGTTTGGGGGGTTAGGTAGGAATGGCGGGGGGAAATGGGGGAAAATTTGATATTTGTAAAACTTTTTCAATAAAAAAAAAATCTCTTTGTGGATGATGTAAAACTATTCAACACCATTGACAGTGCTGCTACTCTACAATAAGACCTTGACTATGTGTCAGAATGATCAAACAATTGGCAACTCCAAATCTCAACCAATGCTCTTTTTAACACATTGGCATAAAAAATCCGGAATACAAAATACAAACTGGACGGAAGTGACCTAACAGACGACCTCACTCTGTTAAAGACCTTGGAGTACTCATCTCAGATGATCTAAGTGCCAGAGCTCACTGTAACAGCATTGCTAAAAAAGCATTAAGAGTTATTAACTTAATATTGCGTAGCTTCATCTCTGGTAATATTGAACTGCAAACTAGGGCATACAAAACTTTTGCCAGATCAATTCTTGAATACAGCTCATCTGTCTGGAACCCGCACTACATATTGGACATTAATACAATTGAACAAGTCCAGAGATATTTCACAAGAAGAGTCCTCCACTCCTCTACTCACATCACATACCTTATGCCACCAGACTCAAAATTTTGGGCTTAGATAACTTAGAACTTCACCGTCTTTGGTCTGACCTAAGCATAGTACATAAAATCATCTGCTACAATGTCCTACCTGCCAATGAGTAGTTCAGCTTCAACCAAAACAATACAAGAGCACACAATAGATAGAAACTCATAGTAAACCGATCAAAACTAGACTGCAGAAAATACGACTTCAGTAACAGAGTTGTCAACTCCCGGAATGCACTACCTGACTCTGGGGTTTCTTCCGCAAATCCCCAAAACTTTAATCTTAGACTATCTAGTGTAGACCTCACCCCATTCCTAAGAGGTCTGTAAGGGGCATGCATAAGCACACCAGCGTGCCTACCATCTCTGTCGAAATGTTTTATTTTTTTTCGTATCCTTTTCATGTATTTATAATTATGTTTACACTTGTATCTGTCATAAAATACATGCTTTATGAAAATAATAATAATAATAATAATAATAATAATAATAATAATAATAATAATAGTAATAATAATAATAATAATAGTAATAATAATAATAATAACAACAATTCTGTTCCATTGGTGGATTGTTCTCAGTCAGAAAGTAGTCTGGCCTTCTGGTGCTTTGGAAAATAGTCTGATCCCCTTCTCTCTGTGGCAGCCCCTCAAATATTGGAAATCTACTATCATGCCTCCCCTGGTCTTTCTCTTCCCTAGACTAGCCATGCCCAGTTCCTGCAACCATTCATCTTACGTTTTAGTCTCCAGTCCCCTAATCATCCTGGTTGCTCTTCTCTACACTTTTTCTAGAGTCTCAACATCTTTTTTATGGTGTGGTGACCATAATTGGATGCAGTTAATTAGCCTTTCAATTATCCTTTCCTCTCACCAGGAGTTAAACGTGAGAAAAAAATACATAATTTCCATGTTTTATAATGCAAAATCCCTACCTGTGGAATCTTGTAGAGACCAAGGATATCTGCCATGTAAAAAGAGGTATCAGAACCAAGTCCTCCAATGATGGCTATCAGATTCTTCTGTCTAGTACATTTGTAGTTGGGAAGAAAGCTAGTTGATTTGAAGAGCAGGTCCAAGGTGGTCCGATAAGTCATCTTTGCTTCATAGTAGCTGTCGTAGATATGGAATCCAAGCGTAACATTAGGCAAGATCTGGGGATCCTCATTGATCTCCTTCACAGCAAAGGCCACGGCAAGGCCATGCTGGTAGAACTTTGTAACCATACTGAAAATAGAAGTGCATTCTTTTCCAAACATGTGCAGAAATCAAGCTTCCAATGTTTACAAAGGTACAAAATGTCCTTAGCCAGCATCCAATTCATGTTTGCAAAAACACTCTTTTACTTGATGTTTTTTTCTAAACTCAATTACATAAGTCCACCTATTTTTTAAAGTGTGATTTGCAATAAAAAAACTGGAGAGATTAAATGCAACACTATAATAAATATTAATTTTAATTGAATTTTTAATTGTAATTGTATTTTTTTAAAGAAAGAAAAAACATTGTTCATCATTCAGAGTTACTTGGTAAGAGGGGTTGTTGTACATATTGAATCAATTGATCAATAAATTTAAAAGTGGGGGGGGGATTCCCCCATCTATAAATTACATGAACAAGTTCTAAACCTACAGACTCAGAAAACTGATTTTAATATAATTGAATTCCTCTTGGAGGAGATTGTAAGAAGGGATGAGATTGTGAATCAGAACTTTGAAAAATTTAAGCAGGAAATTAAAGAATTGGTGTAATTAAAGTTTGATACTTTGCAACGAAAGATTGCAAAAGTGACTAATGGTTTTTCAGAATTTATTATGAAGTTGGATACAAATATTAATTTATTAGAGTCTAAAATGGAGGAAATTGGGGATAATTTGGACAATAAAATACAAAGAATTGAAAATGATTTGATAAGCACTCAAGACAATAGCTTAGAAGAAAAACCTAAAATGGAAGCTGATGAAAAGACTTGTAATGCAGAAAACATAAAACAATGGATTGAAAAAGAAGTTTTAATGATGCAATATAATCTCACAGAATATGCAATTAGACTGAGAGGATTACAGGAAAACAATAGAGATGACTTAAGGAAAATATCTTCTGAAATTCTGGCTGGGATCTTAAAGGTTCACCCTGAGGAAGTATTTTGTAGGATTGACAGAGTTTATAGAATAAATTCCTGGATTGCAAAGCAAAGGCAACTGCCTAGAGATGTGGTGATTTATTTTACAGATAAAGAAATAAGAAATAATATTGTGCAAAAATCTTTTAATACTACTTTGCAATTGTTTGGAAGAAAGATTTGGATATACAAAGAGCTACCGCCTAAGATGTTATTGGAAAGAAAGAAATTTGGTTTTCTGGTGACAGAGCTTAAAAAACGAAATATTTTACTCAGGTGGGATGCTTCAGTTGGTATAATATTGAGATATCAAGGGGAAAGATACCAATTAAATACTGTTGAAAAAGCGGAAGAATTTTACCACAAAATTTTGAAAATGAACTCAACATCTTTATGCACAAGACAAGATAAGGAGAAGGAGTTGGAAATAAAGGAAAAATATCGAGCTACAGAGGCCTTTGTAGATGAATCGCCTTTGGATTCTTTAGACACCTCAGCTGGATTATCTATAAATAAGAGAGATGTGGTATCGGATTCTAACGTGATGATACATCAAGTCACAGACAAGCATGGAAATCAGTTAGTTGATTCACAACTTATAGAAAAGAAATATGAGTCACAAAAGCAAAACCAACAAGATCAAGTTATAAATCAGAATGAAAACCGACCAGTCGATATACAACTTGTAGAAAGGGGATTAGGATGGAGATCAAACCCACAAAAAGTCAAGAAAAAAAGAAATAGATGTCGCAAAAACAAAAATTCCTAAATTAGGCAACAGTGAAGCCAGTTATTTAAAAGATGACTGAATACATGAAAAGATAGTTGAGGCGAAGTATTGGTTAATATTATCCTGAGGAGAGTGACAGACCTCTGCAATGCTGCAATTTTGGGATGTGAAAAGGGCCTTAAACTGTTGGATTGGAATTATCTATTTTGGACCTTTTTTTGATAAATATATCATGTTTATGCTGAGCTACATGGCAAGAGAGCTATGTTGGGGCATGCAGAAGATCTGGTTGTTACCCCATTAGGATGGTGGGAATTAATAATCTTGAAGAAGTCCACTACTACAGATATTATATGGAATACAATTATAATGTCACTCGGGTGGTTGTTTTCTTTTTTCATATACATGAAGATATTTATTACTGATGGGGGCAGATGATAACCGAGGATTTTGAACATTCTGTTGCAATCAGGATGTTACGTTACCCTAATATGGCTGATGGAGTTAATAATCCAGTGGAAAGACATCAAAGAAGACATTATATGGATTATAAATTTAACGTTATTGATTTTATCTATATAAGGGAATATTTTTTTAGTAGGGTGGGCAGAAGAATAAAGATATTAAGAATTGTTATGTATGGTAATCTTGTAGGAAAGTGGGTGGAGACAGGCTAGTTTATTGATTGTTTAGTTTAAGAAAAGGGATGTTTAAGAGATATATTTATGGGAGTGGAGGAAATGGATAGACTATGAGTTGAATAAATGTTAAATTAGGATTTATTATATAGTCTTAAAGTGGAAGGTTGTTTTGAAATGTTATATTAATATACAGATATATATATGGGGAGGAGAAAAAGGGCAGATTGTTGCTAAATTGGGAGTTATAATAATATTACTATGCTAAATTAGAAGTTATTATACAATGTTATAGTAGAATGTTATTTTGAAATGTATAGTAAAAGGGGGATGTAATAACATTATTAGAAAGAAAGGGTCAGTATTAGGGGGATGGAGTAAGGGGATGGTAAAGTATTATATAATCTGTTATGAATCTGGATCTTACTTTGAAGAAGTCACAGGGGAGGGGTGGTGAGGGGGGGTTAGGGAGGAGGGGGGAGAAAAAAAGGGGGGAAATTTGTATTTGAAAAACTTTTTCAATTAAAAAAAATAAATTTAAAAGTTTAGCATAGAAGCCACTAAAGGGAAAAAAATGAAGAAGGGATGGAGCACAGGGGCTGCAAGGACAAAAGCACAATTGTAATTTTCATGAGAAGACAAGGAAATGTTGAATAGAAAGTTCCATATGTATAGAAAATTGTAACTGACATCAAGTTTATTGCATTATTATAAATGAATGGGAAAACCACAGCTCAAGTCAACTGGCTATAAAATATAGCAGCATAAAAGTATATCTTTAATATAGTCACATTTTATTTATTTATTTTATTTTGCAAGCTAGATATCGTAACTGTTTTCACATCAAAGAAAATAGAGGCTGACTATTTTTGTTGTTGTTTCCTAGCACTTTACCTTTCTCTAGAATCTTAGGCCAATGTTTCAAAACAAAAAGAATTATCCATAAGGATGGACCAATGCATTGGTTACTTAATGGTAGGGCTAATACTGAGTAAGGTATTATAGTTTATGAAACATTATCTCTCTCAGAAAAAGTTCCTCAGTTCCACCTTTGTTGTCAGTCTAGCTAATATTTGCAGGTGTAGTGACTAAAACACACAAACACACACAAATATATTCTCTCAAAGTTGCATTTTTCCTTGCAAAAGACAACTGGACTGTTTCTTTATTTGTGTCATCATTTTCCAAGGTATCAGTGGAGATTCTCAGTCATCCAGATCATAGCTGATATAGTTGTCCAGTTGCTTTTTGATTCTTCTCAAAGATGCTTCATCAGTTATAATGATAACCAATGAACATTATGTGTAACCTATAAAATTATATCTGTTGTATAACCTATAGCATTATAACTGATGAAGCTTCCTGCATAAGAAGCAAAATGTCTCAGAAGATAGAATAATAGAGTTGGAAGGAATCTCGTAGGTCTTCTAGTCCAACCTCCTGCTTGAGTAGGAGATCCTACATCTGTCTGTGGAGATTCTCAGTCATCAGGGTCATAGTTGTCCTAATGATGCTTTTTCAAGAGGCAATTGGACTTTCTGTTTTTTTTTTTTAAAGACGTTTCGCTTCTCATCAAAAGAAGCTTCTTCAGCTCTGAGAAGCAAATCATCTTCAAAGAAAGAACAGAAACTCCAGTTACTGTACCTCTTGAAAAAGCACCTTTGGGAGACCCTATATCATTTCAGACATACAGTATGATTGTCCAGTCTCTTTTTGAAAGCCTTCACTGGTAGTCTTCCATCTTCTTCCTCTTCCTCTTCAAATAAAAACAAACAAACAATCCAGTTGTCTTTTGAAAGAAAAGACATTAAACCTTCAAAATACAGTAACTATGACCTGGATTTCTGAGAATCTCCATAGGTAAAAACACTTACTCAGAAAAGTCAGCTGAGACCTGTGAAGGCATTTCCTCAAATAGATCTTCACTGAACGCATACGTAAACTGAGAGACCATCCCACCAAAGAGGAGGTCAGCTGGCTGGTACCACTCATGAGGAACGGGGATAAGATCACTCTGGTGACATTTCAGACTGGCTATATCTCCCACTAAGTTAAAGATCAGAGCCAAAACCATAGATTGTTTCATCATCTGAGAGAAAATCTCAGCTTTCAGCATCTGTACAGTCTAGTTCATTTCAATTGCCATTTTCCTCAGCCTCTGATTGGGACCATTATCATTTTTGAGAAAAATAGATTGGTTACCACTTAACAAGGAGACCAATGCAAGTTGATGTGTATCAGCTGAGCCTGCTAACATTCTAACTTCAGATGGATATCAGTAGATTAAAAAGGGAGAGATTTGAAAAATTAACTCTTCAGAAACCCACTTACATCAGGTCCCTCCTCCCAGTTTTGAATATCAGAGGCATAATAGACATGTTCAGACTTATTTTCCCCTGAGAAATAGTTGAACAATAGGTTGGCTGAAAGAAAAATGATTTGACTAAATCCAGAGAGAGATAATTCAGAGAATAATTCTTTGAATGCTGGGTTTGGAATTCTAAATAACTTTTTTTTTGCTAATAATTGTATTTTCTTTCTTCCTTCAAGTTTGGAAGGTAGTGTGGCATATTGAGTTCTCAAGTGTGCCCACCTAGCCATGCCACCCATCTATGCCCACCTAGTTTTGCTGACGCAACTGCAACCACACAGCCATACCCACCTTGTGGCTGTGAGTTGTCCCTTTCTTTCAAGAGGAGTTGGATAGGGGTTTCCAACAAATCCTTTGGCAGCCCTTTATGTTCAATCATTGCTTGGTCACGGAATGCTAAGAAAGTAGAATTTCAGTCTAACTATGCCCACAGTCAGAAGTTTGATCTTCGTTGACTCAAGATTGACCCATTCTTCCCTCCTTCCAAGGCCAATAAAATGAAGACTCAGATTGTTGGGGGCAAAATGCGGACACAGCAAACCACCCTTAGAGTAATGTAACACACTGTGGAGTGGCATATAAGCTATAATAGCCTTTGCTATTGCTATACCAGTGACTCTCTAACACACATCAACTCGGGTGTCATTTTCTTTATTCTGATTAACTCTTAAATGGGACTCATTGCTCTTGCCTGTCACGTCAGATAATTTCAGTGTGCCTTTGTGCATGTACACCACTTTCTCTGGAGTTTTTCTATGCCACTTTCAGCCTTCTGCTTCTCACGATATGGCATCACTTTGGGCCTTATAACAACTATTACTGTATTTTTCGGACTATAAGACACACTTTTTTTCTCCAAAAAGGGGGCAAAAATGTCTGTGTGTCTCATAGACCGAATATTGCTGAAGCCCCACCCACCTGCTGGCCATTTTTTGGCCTTTGCATGCCCCATTTTTGGGCCTTCTTTTGGTCGGTTTTCAGGGCTTTTTTCTGCCCATTTCCCCCTCAAGCAGAAAACCCTGATAGACAAATGTTTGTCCAAACTCTTCTTAAAACCCTCCAGTGTTGGAGCAACACAATTTCTTGAGAAGAATCATTCCATTGATCAATCATTCTAACTGTCAGGAAATCTCTCCTTAGTTCTAGCTTGGTCCTCTCCTTGATTAGTTTCCATTCATTGTATCCTCTCCTGCCTTCGGGTGCTTTGGCATATAGGATGATACCCCGCTTCTTTGTGGCAGCCCCTTAAACATTGGAACACTGCTATCTTGTCACCCCTTGCTCAGCCAAAATGTTTGCCTTTGTCACTAATTTGGTACCCAGATGATGGGGAGCTCTGAAGCAAAGCGATCTGACATCTGGGCATCATTATGTGGAGTTCTGTTGACCAGAAATATCTTCTGGAGAATGAGCAAAACCCTAAGAATGCATTGATGCCAATAAAAGGAAAAACTGGAGAAAAACCAGGAGAAACATTTGAAGAGCCATTTTGTGAAGCAAGCTTAGACAGCCATATTCATAGGAAGGCTGAAAGATCTTCCCAGGTCATCTGAGATTGTCCAGACATGTCTTACCTTGATGTTATTGATAAAACAAATCCACAAACATGTGAAAAATGCCTTAGAACCCTTAAAGTCAGAATGCCAAGCTTTTTATAAGACTGGACTGCCTCAGGGGAGAGGTTCCAATGCTTTGTATATCCCTCTTGATAAAGAAGCTAAATATTATTAAGCAAACAGAAGTGATGGTAATTGATGTTTGAATCCCCAAATCTTACTCATACTAATAAACGTTGCACCAGAAAGGAAAGATATCTAATATTGTAACTCTTTATTCTTATTATCTTTACCATAAATCTTGGTAAAGAAGTTGAATAATATTAGGAAATATAAATGACATTACAATGAATTTTTGATCCCAAAATCTTACACATACTAATCAACATTGTACCAGAAAGTAAAGGAATTGAATTCTTCAGTTCTTTCTTCTTACTAGCTGATCCTTGGTATTCATCTCAGGTCTCAACAGAATGATGTAGCATTTAGGGAAAAAGATGCATCCCAGTAATCCAGCACTAGAAGCTAAAATGGAGAAGATCTCCACAGCCAACAAGGCTTTTCCCGTGGAGCTCAGGTAAGTTGGAACAAATAGCACCCAAACACTGCAAAATACCAGCATGCTAAAGGTAATGAATTTGGCTTCATTGAAGCTGTCTGGTAATCTGCGAGCACAGAAGGCCACAAAGAAGCTGGCAAGAGCCAGGAAGCCCATGTAGCCTAGGACACAGGAGAACATGACCATAGAGCCTTCGTTACATTCATTGATGATGGCCTCGGTCACAGAATGCATGTTCAACTGTGGGAACGGAGGGGAAGATCCAAGCCAGATGGCACAAAGGCCAACTTGGATGAGAGAGAAGAAAAGGACAATGGAGGTTGCCATCCTTCTTCCCACCCACTTCTTCATGTTGGAGTCTGGCCTGGTAGCCATGAAGGCTACAACCACAGTGAGGGTTTTGGCCAAGATGCAAGAAACAGCCACGGAGAAGATGATGCCAAAGGTTGGTTGTCGGAGAAGGCAAGTGACTTCATTGGGTTGACCAATGAAGAGGAGAGGACACAGGAAGCAGAAGTGGAGGGAGATAAGGAGAATGTAGGTGAGGTCCCGGTTGTTGGCTTTGACCAGAGGGGTATCTTTGTGCTTAAGAAATATTCCTAATATGAGAGCAGTGATCAAAGACAATGAAATAGAAACGGAGGCCAAAGAAAACCCTAGAAGTTCCTTGTAAGAAAGGTATGTAACAACTTTGTGAATGCAGTCATCTTTTCCTTTGGTTGGGTATTGGTCTTCTGGACATTTGAAGCATTTTTCCATATCTTTAACACAGATAGAAAGGAAGGAAGAACAAAATATTTCTGGTTAATTTGTGTATAGCACTTTGTCTCCCAAGGAGAGTTGTAACATCATGAGTTTGTGTGTGTGTGTGTGTGTGTGTGTGTGTGTGTGTGTGTGTGTGTGTATCTTTATATATATCTTTAGATAGATAGATAGATAGATAGATAGATAGATAGATAGATAGACAGACAGACAGACAGACAGACAGACAGACAGACAGACAGACAGACAGACAGACAGACAGAAAGAGTGGTGGGCTGCAATCGGTTTTTAAACAACCGGTTCTGTATGCGCAGCATTCAAAATACAGCAATTTGAAGCTCAGCTGTTTACATTTTAAGGCAGCCCTGGTAAGTAGAACAGTGGAGGTGCGGAAATCAGCTGTGCCGTGCAAATCAGGTGAACCAGAAAGAAGGAAATATAGGACAGGATAGGGCAGGGACAGGTGGGTGGGCCAGCTGATCATTAGAACTACTGTTTCACCTGAACCAGTCCGAACCGGCAGCATTCCACCACTGGATGGATGGATAGATAGATAGATAGATAGATAGATAGATAGATAGATAGATAGATATTTCACATAAGTAGAAACGTGCTTTTTCAAGGGGAACTTTCTGTTTTTTCTTTGACGATGTTTTGCTTCTCCTCCAAGAAGCTTCTTCAGCTTCTTGAATGAAAAGTGAAACTCCTTGGATGACAAGTGATTACCATGTGATGGGGTGAGCTCCTGTCCTTGCCCCATCTTATGCCAACCTAGCATTTTGAAAGCATGCAAATGTGAGCAGATAAATAGGTACCACTTTGGTGGGAAAGTAACAGAACTTTTTGACATCATGCTGCCTTTGTACTCAAGAGATGTCAGTTTCAGAGTTCTTCTTAGTTAACTGATGCAGAAGCTTATATTACTGCTGTTAGATGAGAAACAAGAGACTGTTATAGCAATAGATAATGTACCTGTTTTGTTTGAAATCTCCCCTTCAGGGCAAGGAACACACTCATAGCAACAAAATTTTTCCCCTTCCTTCTTTTTCTTGTGTTTTCCATGATGGCACTGTTCATTACACACTGAAAGGGGACAGACCTAAAATAAGTAGGAAAAAAAAACTGGAATGAGAATGATACATCCAGGTATCTCTATGTACAGGTGGTCCTTGACTTACAACAGTTCATTTATGATGTTTGTGTATCTATATTTTTTTTTCGACTGTACACCGCCTTGAGTCCTATGGGAGAAAGGTGGTATAGAAATATAATAAATAAATAAATAAATAAATAAATTTAGTGACCATTCAGAGTTTACAGCAGGATTGAAAAACGTGACTTCCAGCCATTTTTCACACTTACAACCTTTGCAAATCCCTGTAATCATGTGATCAATATTCAGATCCTTGGCAACTGGTTCAAATTTATGAGAATTTGGGGAGGGGGTGTTCCCATCTGCTCTAGCTGAACTTCTTTTGTCTGGTTTAGGTGACCTTTTTCCTGAATGACTTAGTTATTTGCCAAAATGTGCTTGTTCATAAGGCAACTGTCAATGCAGGAGCCATTTTTGAATGTCTTCAGGGTTGCCACAGTGAGGCTGGATGGAGCTGTGGAAAAGGGAGGGGGAGTATAGATAACTGAGAGGAACATGTAGCCAAAATAACATTCTTTCTTCTGGGAACCAAGTCTGACCAGCACGGGGAGGGGCATGGATGGGAGACATCCAGAATGGGGAGACAGACCTGATTGGGGAATGTGATGGTTGTGTATGATGGTGGGGAAGAACTATGGACTTTGAACTGGGTGGGGAAAACATCGGGAACTTCAGAGTCGGGTTTTACCAGCTGTGCCAATATGACATGCCTAATAAATCTCCACTTTGAGGAAACCTCTGGCTATGGAATTTTGATTTCATTTGGGCTTTTACTTGGAACCCTTACAGCAACTGGACTTTGTTTTTGTTTGAAGACATTTTGATTCTCATTCAAGAAGCTTCTTTAGATCTTCAGTTAGAATTGAAGACGTTT
Source organism: Arizona elegans (assembly GCA_022577455.1). Taxonomy (NCBI): domain Eukaryota; kingdom Metazoa; phylum Chordata; class Lepidosauria; order Squamata; family Colubridae; genus Arizona; species Arizona elegans. The sequence goes on along the minus strand of JAKOOJ010000064.1, from coordinate 730,144 downwards.
CTTGGATAAGAAGCAAAACATCGGCCTTTTGAAAAAGTATCTTTGGGACAACCATATGCTGGATGAAAGGATAGAGTAGAGTAGAGTAGAGTAGATTAGAGTAGAGTAGAGTAGAGTAAAATAGAATAGAATAGAATAGAGTACAGTAGAGTAGAGTAGAATAGAATAGAATAGAATAGAATAGAATAGAATAGAATAGAATAGAATAGAATAGAATAGAATAGAATAACAGAGTTGGAAGGGACCTTGGAGGAAACCCTACACCACTTCAGACAAATGGTTATCCAACATCTTCTTAAAAATTTCCAGTGTTGGGGCATTCACAACTTCTGCATGGATGACATGTGAATCTCCATAAAGATTTAGTAACTCCTTATCTATCTTCTGAAGGAATCTTTTAGACAACATTCCTGGCTATCCCGCTTCTTTACATGCCTGCTTCATCTTTAGATATGGCAGCTTCAGTCTAGTCTCACAAACTGTATGGTGATTCACTTTACAACCTTAATAAAAATGTTGTCAAGTCAGGCACACAACTCAACAGCTGCTTTGCTTAACAGTGGAAAATCTGGTACCAAATATGGTCATAGGTCAAGAGCTACCTGTATACAGAAATCATAATATTTTGAAAAGTAATATTTTCAAGAATCTAGGCCCCAAGCCTATAGGATAAACAAAGCATCACATTTTTCATTTGTACTTTAATTGAAGTACAAGTCAGATTTAGAGCCTGAAGAACAGCTTATATCCCAGAGCAGTAACTAAGTTGAATTCTACTGTATAGTGCAATACTAATGCAGTATCAGGGGTTTTCAATTCAATTGTGTAGAATGTGAAGGTTGTGCTTATTATTGTTGTTGTTGTGTACAACAGTGTATGCTGTACACTGAAGGTGGCATTTAATTTTGTTGTACGAGGTGCAATGACAATAAAGTAAATTTAAACTTAGAGAGGATTCTGCAGATGCTAATAAAAACAGATAGGTTGAGATTTCACTAGAAAGAAAATAAGAGGGACTGATGTTCAGCCTTATGGCATTTACTATAAAACCTGTCCAGGTTTTGTAGTAAAGATAATAACAGTCCTATTATTCGGGGTGATGTGTATGAAAGCCATGGAGAAACCAAAATTGGGAAGTGGGGAAAAGAGAAAGTACAGGCAAGGAAGCAAGTGGAATGATATGGAGAAGTGAAGGAACACTTGCCTGAAGTCTTTCAAACATGGCAATGTTATCTATGCTAAATCCAGACCTGATTGGATGTGAAATCAATGTCCGTGATCCATCTGGAGAACATGGGCTCTCTCAAGAAACCACAAGAATACATACCTGATTGAAAGCTCTAGGCCATAAAATCATATTGTCACTGATGACAAATCCATCTTCTTGGGGTCCATTTGGATCTATCCATCCAATTTTCACTCTCTCGAAGGACCTGTTTGGAAAAATGACCATGTGCACAACGTCAATTCCACCTCTCATTTCCTTTTGCTCATTGAAGGACACTGTCTCACCAGCAGAATTGTTGAAATAAACCCTTTGAAGGTAGGGATGGAGCTAATGGAAAGCCAAGAGGAAAAAACAGAAAAGCTTACAACATTTAGAAGAAAGAAAACAAAAGGGATGAATATCCATTAGATTTCATTTCTGCTTGCAGTTAGGGTGACATAGTTCTACTTCCCTAATTCCAGTAATTAATTTTAATCAAGGAACATTATGACCTCACAGAATTCATATGAGCCTCAGGCTAATTTCTTCTCCCTCACTTACCTAGAATAAGTAGAGTAGAGCAGAGCAGAGCAGAGGAGAGGAGAGGAGAGGAGAGGAGAGGAGAGGAGAGGAGAGGAGAGGAGAGAAGAGAAGAGAAGAGAAGAGAAGAGAAGAGAAGAGAAGAGAAGAGAAGAGAAGAGAAAAAAGAAGAGAAGAGAAGAGAAGAGAAGAGAAGAGAAGAGAAGAGAAGAGAAGAGAAGAGAAGAGAAGAGAAGAGAAGAGAAGAGAATTCTTTATTGGCCAAGTGTGATTGGACACACAAGGAATTTGTCTTTGGTGCATATGCTTTCAGTGTACATGAAGAAAAAATAAAATATATTTGTCAAGTATCATAAGATACCACACTTAGTGATAGTCTTAGGATAATAATAAGTAATCAAATCATACTAGGAAACAATAAAAACAATATAAGTTGTAAAGATACAAGCAACATAGATATAGCCATAAATGGGAAGAAATAGGTCCTAGTAAGGACGAGAAGAAGAAGAATAGTAATACAGTCCTAGCAGTTAATTTGACAGTATTGTGGGAATTAGTTGTTTAGCAGAGTGATGGCATTCTGGAAAAAGTTGTCTTTGTGCGCTGTTGTTCTGGTGTGTGTTGTTTTGAGGGTAGAAGTTGAAACAATTTATGTCCAGGGGTCTGTGGATATTTTCACAGCCCTCTTTTTGACTCATGCAGTATACAGGTCCTCAATGGAAGACAGGTTGGTAGCCATTGTTTTTTCTGCAGTTCTAATTATCTGTCGAGGTCTGTGTCTGTCTTGTTGGGTTTCAGAGCAAAACCAGACAGTTCTAGACGTGCAGATGACAGGCGAAATAATTCCTCTGTAGAACTGGATCAGCAGCTCCTTGGGCAGTTTGAGCTGTCTGAGTTGGCCAAACTTTCAAATAGTCGTGGAAAGTATCATTTCAGATTTTAAAGGTGTAGAACCCAATATGGAATGAGTCTTGATCATGTTCCCTTCTTCATATGCAATGGCTAAGAAAAATGTGCAATTCCTTTCATTGTTTCATAGTTCAGCCAGTAGGATTTCAATTTCAATTCAGAATAGAGCTGGAAGGGACATTGGAAGTCTTCTAGTCCAACACCCTGCTCAAGGAGAAGATCCTATATCATTTCAGACAAGTGGTTTTCCAGTCTCTTCTTTAAAAAAAAAAGATCCTAATTTCTCTTTCAATCTAAAGTTTCAAATCCAAGGAAACACAATCACAGAGATGGTGCAATATAGAAAATATAGCATATTATTTCACCTTGCAGAAGATATAATTATTTTCAGGCTCTAAATACAGGAAGCTGTATGCAGTCACAAGTGTCTATGAAAAACTGCATTTTCCGCTGGCCCATAATTACAGACCTGCGGTTATAGTGACCTCAACAGTTTTCCAAAATGTTTGGAACACCCCTATTTTTTTAGAAATGGATCATTCTGGTTGCGAATAGCTTTTTTCCCCCCACCAATAAGAGTATATGCAGTATCACGCCTACGTAAGTTATTTGTTGTTTTCTGTAGCTGCGTTTGAATTTGTATTGTGGTCATTTTGACCACAGATCTTTATTAACGTATATATTTTTTTATAATGTCGGGGCCACGTTTTCTGTCAAAAATAATGCGATTTGGAGACCCAAACTTCAAAGATACTGTTCTAGCATGGTATGAGGAAGCATCGATTAAAATGAATGTGTTACCACGAATACTATTCTTATTCCAAGTAGTACCCATAAAATTAGGAAAAACCTTTTTTAATGACTTAAATAAATTAATAGCGAACTATATTTGGCAGGGGAAAAAAACCAAGAATCAAAATATAATCATTGCAAGATAGTACAGAAAGAGGAGGATTTGGACTCACATATTGGGAAATTTACTATAAAGCAACATCACTTATATGGATCAAGGACAGGATGGAATTATGAAACAAAAGAATTTTAACGTTAGAGAGATACGATTTACAATGAGGGTGGCATTCATTTTTATGGGAGGGAAAAAATAGACAACATTACTATTTTCAATGACATTTAATCAGAGGCACTACTACAAACATGGAAAGGATAAAAAAGAATCACTATGATAAAATTCGAGAATGGTTATCCACAATGGAGGCACAAATTTACCGAAATGCATTAGACATTGACAAAATGAAAAGATATAAAGATTTGTTAAATAGTCAAGGGGAATTGAAAACAATGCAAGAATAATCTATACCCAGAATTGGAAAAACAGTAATGTACCATCCGAAGATAATTTGATCAGAAAAGTTTTGGAATATGAGGAAATAGATAAATTTACAAAGGAGATACAAGAAAAAGAGGAAACAGAATATTACGTAGTGTGGGAGAAATAGTATGAATGGCTGGAGGAGAGAGATAAAAGGCAAGGAAAAATTAAATAATGGTTGAAATAGGAGTAGAAGTACAATAACAAATATGAGGAAACAAAAATTGTAGAAATGAAATTGTGTACATGGGTATTTATATGTATATATGTAAATAAATAAATTAATATTAGAAGAATATCTACAAAAGATACATTAGAATAAGGAAGAAAAAATGTATGAGTAAGAATTTTTTTTACTGATGCAAAACTGTTGAAAAGGAAAAATTGTTAAAGCTTTCTTTTTGTTTTTTTTTAATGTTTAATATATATATTTTTAAAGTGTTCCATTGTTTTTACAATTACCTGCCAAGGTTGCAGCTCAAAAGGTTCAGCAATTTGAACCTTCCTGAAGGATCTCGGATGGAGCTGAGAGGACAACATGGCATTCAAAGCATGTGCTGCTGCATAAACACCGTTATAGATACTGTAGCTATGTACAGTGGTTCCCATCTCAAAGAGAGGCCTAGGGAGGTCCTGTAATCTCTCTTTGCCAGTACACATTTCATTCTTCTCTATTTCCATACCAGGATCTGGAAAAGTACAGTCAAATGCCCGTTCCCAAAACTCCTTCAGGAAGTCCTGACATTTGGTCTTGGATGGTTTTATGCCCTCAAGAAACTTACTGAACCCCAGAAGTTCTCTTGAGTGGAGTGAAAAAGAAATGGCACCCTGGAAAATGTTCAGGTCCCAACTTCTTTGCAGGAAGGATAGTGTGAAATCAATGCCACTTGTTATGACCCATACTTTCATAAATAAATCTTTTAATTTATTTCTGGGATCTATTACGAATAGAATTGTCCTCAGCTGGGCCAGCGTCACTGATTCTCCATAGATGAGGAACACCTTGGTTTTCTGATCAGTTAAAGGTACAATAATATATGATGTTATTTCCATCATTTCCTTATAGTTATCCAAATGGATGCGCTGTGGGATTTTTTGTCTGTAAGCTGTGCAGATGCCATTCTGGAAAAGCAAAGCTTCCAGAGTCTGCAGGAATTTCTGTCCATTGTCATTGTCATGAATGAAGATCCCGATCCAGGTCCATCCAAAATGTTGAAGCAATTTAATAATCCCCAAGTATTGTTGGGCTTCGTTGGAGACCATGGAATAGAATGAAGGGACCAGAGTAGAATCAATCTTCCCAGGGACCAGGGCACCATAGGTGAGCTACAAATATAATTATGATTTTTAAAGCCAGCGGACAGCTTCATCTCTGTACGTCTGATTTTGCTACCATTTATTTGAATAACTTGTCAGTGCATAGAAAACCATGTATTAGTTTGGGAACTGTTTCTAAAGTATCAGTGCATAATGCATTTCCAGCAATATTTTTTGGTCAGATTAACAGAATTGGAAGGGACTTCATAGTCCAACCCCCAGCTCAAGCAGGAGACCCTACACAATTTCTGACTATTGGCATCCAATCTTTTCTTGAAAGTCTGAAGTGATGAAGCTCCCACAACTTCCGAAGGCAACTTCTGTTGAATCTCTCCTTGGTCAGGTTCCATCCATTATTCTTTGTCTAGCCTTCAGGTGCTTTGGAAAATAGCCTGACCCCCTCCTCTCTGTGGCAGTCCCTCAAATATTGGAAGACTGCTATCATGCCTCCCCTGGTCCTTCTCTTCACTTGACTAGCCATGCCCAGTTCCTGCAACTATTCATCTTAAATTTTAGTCTCCAGTCCCCTAATCCTCCTGGTTGCTCTTCTCTGCACTTTTTCTAGAGTCTCAACATCTTTTGTATAGTGTGTTGATCAAACCTGGATGCAGTTAATTAGCCTTTCAATTAGCCTTTCCTCCTTTTGGAATCACCAGGAGTTTAACGTGAGGAAAAAAATATGTAATTCCATGTTTTATAGTGCAAAACCCCTACCTGTGGAATCTTGTAGAGACCAAGGATATCTGCCATGTAAAAAGAGGTATCAGAACCAAGTCCTCCAATGATGGCTATCAGGTTCCTCTGACTGGCACATTTGTAGTTGGGAAGAAAGCTACTTGATTTGAAGAGCAGGTGCAAGGTGGTCCGATAAGTCATCTTTGCATCAAAATAGCTGTCGTAGATATGGAATCCAACGGTAACATTAGGCAAGATCTGGGGATCCTCATTGATCTCCTTCACAGCAAAGGCCACAGCAAGGGCATGCTGGTAGAACTTTATAACCATACTGAAAATAGAAGTGCATTCTTTTCCAAACATGTGCAGAAATCAAGCTCCCAATGTTTACAAACCTACAAAACATCCTTAGCCAGCATCCTATTCACGTTTGCAAAAACACTCTTTTGCTTGAAGTTTTTTTCTAAACTCAATTACACAAGCCCACCTAGGTTTTAAACTGTGATTTGCAATAAAAAACTTGAGAGATTGAAATCAGTTAAATGCAACACTATAAGAAATATTAATTTTTTAATTGAATTGAATTTTTAATTGTAATTGTATTTCTTTTTTTAAAAAGAAAAAACATAGTTCACTATTCAGAATTATTTGGTAAGAGGGGTTGTTGTATATATTCAATCAATTGATCAATAAATTTAGAAGTTTAGCATAGAAGCCATTAAAGGAAAAAATAATGAAGAAGGGATGGAGCACAGGGGCCACAAGGACAAAAACACAATTGTTATTTTTGCAAGAAGACAAGGAAACGTTGAATAGAAAGTTCTGTTATATAAAATATAGCATTATAATTGATGAAGCTTCTTGCAGAAGAAGCAAAATGTCTTAGGACATAGAATAATAGAGTAGGAAGGAACCTCATAGGTCTTCTACTCCAACCTCCTGCTTGAGTAGGAGATCCTATATCTGTCTGTGGAGATTTTCAGTCATTAGGATCATGGTTGTCTCAATGGTACTTTTTCAAGAGGCAATTAGATTTTCTGGTTTTTCTTTAAAGACGTTTCACTTCTCATCAAAAGAAGCTTCTTCAGCTCTGAGAAGCAGATCATCTTCAAAGAAAGAACAGAAAGTCCAGTTACTGTACCTCTTGAAAAAGCACCTTTGGGAGACCCTATATCATTTCAGACATACAGTATGATTGTCCAGTCTCTTTTTGAAAGCCTTCACTGGTAGTCTTCCATCTTCTTCCTTTTCCTCTTCAAATTAAAAAAAAACAACAACAATCCAGTTGTCTTTTGAAAGAAAAGACATTAAACCTTCAAAATACAGTAACTATGACCTGGATTTCTGAGAATCTCCATAGGTAAAAACACTTACTCAGAAAAGTCAGCTGAGACCTGTGAAGGCATTTCCTCAAATAGATCTTCATTGAATGCATACATAAGCTGAGAGATCATCCCACCAATAAGAAAATCAGCTGGCTGGTACCACTCATGAGGAACGGGGATAAGATCACTCTGGTGACATTTAAGACTGGCTATATCTCCCACTAAGTTAAAGATCAGAGCCAAAACCATAGATTGTTTCATCGTCTGAGAGAAAATCTCAGCTTTCGGCATCTGTACAGTCTAGTTCATTTCAACTGCCATTTTAATCTGCCTCTGATTGGGACCATTATCATTTTTGAGAAAAAATAGATTGGTTCCCACTTAAAAAGGAGATAAATGCAAGTCGATGTGTGTCAGCTGAGCCTGCTAATATTCTAACTTCAGATGGATATCAGTAGATTAAAAAGGGAGAGATTTGAAAAATTAACTCTTCAGAAACCCACTTACATCAGGTCCCTCCTCCCAGTTTTGAATATCAGAGGCATAATAGACATGTTCAGACTTATTTTCCCCTGGGAAATAGTTGAACAATAGGTTGGCTGAAACAAAATTGATTTGACTAAATCCGGAGAGAGATAATTCAGAGAATAATTCTTTGAATGCAGGGTTTGGATTTCTAAATAAGTTTTTTTTTTGCTAATTATTGTATTTTCTTTCTTCCTTCAAGTTTGGAAGGTAGTGTGGCATATTGAGTTCTCAAGTGTGCCCACCTGGCCATGCCACCCATCTATGCCTACCTAGTTTTGCTGATGCAACTGCAACCACCCAGCCATACCCACCTAGCGGCTGTGAGTTGTCCCCTTCTTTCAAGAGGAGTTGGAAAGGAGGTTAATACATGGAGGGGACTTCCGGTGGCTCCATGGACATCGAGGACGGTCTCCATTGACCGCCAGCCACCCGATCCGTAAAAACCGCCCTGACAGCACTAAACTGCTGTCCGGCGGTTTGAAAAAACTCTCCTTTGGGCAAAGAAGAAGAGGAGAGTTGGAGGGGGTGGGTAGAGCTCCCCGAAAGTCCCTGGATTAATCCCAGGGACTCGGAGGGTGAGAGCTCCCCAGTTCAGCCCTCCCATTGCTCCGGATCGCTGGTGCCTCTGCTAGCCAGAGCCAGACGTCGTGTCCAATTCTGCCAGCAAACAGTGAGTTTTAATGATTTCTAACAAGGCAGACAGAGTGGAAGCAAGAGTGCAAGCCTTTTAAAAGAAACAGAGCTTAACTCCATGAATACATTGTTGCAAATGGAACTTTCCTGAGCTGGAGGCTGGAGAGGAAACCTTTGTTATGGGCGGAAGGGAAAGTGAAAGTTAAAGGGAAATTGCTTGTTAAGAGTCTTCTGCTTGAAGAGAAAATTGCTGGGGACTGAGAACAGACTGGAGAGAGGATTGTTTATTCTGAAAAAACTCTGAAATAAACATTGTAAGACTGCTTATAAGACTTTGTGGCTGTAAAAGGAAAAAACTCATTTTAAAATAAAATGGCTGCTAAACAACTAAAGCCACCAACTTCTAAAGGGGGAGGAGGTTCCCCTGTAGTGACTCAAAAGCAACAACTTCCGGCTGATACACAGTCACAAGACCTTAAAGAATTTATAATGGGTGCCCTGAACAATCAGGCAGAAATGATGAAAGAATTTTCAGAGGAGTTAAAGAAAATTAAAGATGTGGTGGAGGAAAAACATGATGCAATAAGAGATGATATTGTTTTTGCAGTTTCAGGATTGGCTAATCATATGTTAAAGACTGAGGAGAGTACGGGAAGTTGATGAAGCTAATTTGGAGCTAGCAACTAAATTAGGAGAGGTTATGATACAAACAGAGAAAGTGGATGATGAAATGGTCATGCTACAATACAGATCAATGGAATTTGCCCTGAGACTGAGAGGTTTGAAAGAAAAGAGTGGTGAAAACTTAAAAGATATTTGCTTCAATGCTTTAGCAGAGATGATTTCAGAAAGTCCAGAAGATGTGGCAATTCAAATGGACAAAATCTATAGGGTTAACTCCTGGCTGGCAAAACAAAAGCAGCTACCAAGAGATGTGGTGATCTATTTCACAACAAGGAGAATTAGAAATGATATTCTGCAAGCTTCTTACAGAAACAAGATTCAAGTGGATGGACAAGAGCTGGTGGTCTTGAAGGAGCTTCCTCCTAAAATGTTAAGAGATAGAAAGCAGTTTGGTTTTTTGGTGAATGAATTAAGAAACCAACAGCTCCAGTACAGATGGGATGTCCCATTTGGGATAATAGTGACATACGCTGGGCAAAGACATCACTTAAATACAGTTGGAAAGGCAAAAGATTTTTACGCCAATGTCTTAAAGGCTGGACGGCCACCCTCACCAGGGGGTGCTAGAAAGCAATTGGAAATGATACAACAGGAGAAAGATGGAGGGAAGCACAAACTTATGTTCAAGCTTTAGCTGGAGGAACTAATTTGGAAGATGACTTATTGTTGAGTGGGGGTCCACCACCAACCCTTGAGCCATTAAAGATGATAGAGATGCCAAAAGATCAACGATTGACAAGAGCCACTTATAAACAGCATCTGGCACGACAACCTCAAGATTCAACCCAACAAGTCCAAAAAACACAAGCAGTGGGAGGAGCTAGGCCGAAGTCCAAAATGGCGGAGGAGGTTCAGCTGATGCTCTCAAAGCTTGGAGGGCCTAGAGATGGCAAATAAATTTTTATCTTGGAATGTCAATGGTTTAAATTCTCCACAAAAAAGAAAGAAAATATTTCACTACTTGAAGCAATTTCAGAATGATGTTATTTGTTTGCAAGAAATGCATATTAAATCCTCAGATCAAAAGTACTTGATAAATTCAAAATTAGGTACACATTTTGTGGCATCAGCACCAGAGAAGAAAAATGGCCTAGTTATATATGTTAAAAGAGGCTTATTGGCCAATTTAATTGAGGCTGACACTCAAGGTAGATATATTGCAATTGAATTAACAACACAGAACGGGAAGCTGCTTGTAATTGAAGTATATGCCCCTAATCAACAGCAAGACAAATTTTATAAATTTTTACATACTAAAATACTACAATGGGATTACAGATCTTTACTTTTAATGGGTGATTGGAATGGGGTAATAAATACCCAGAAAGATAAAAAAAAAGTCTTTCCAAGATATCCGTGCGTGCTAAGCTGCCTAAATCTTTTTTTGATATTTTGGAGGATATGGAGCTGAGAGACATTTGGAGAGAAAGGAACGTATTGGAAAGTGATTTTACTTTTTTTTCAGATAGGCATCAATCTTTTTCTAGGATTGATTTTATATTAACCACAAATGATCTTTTTTCTAGGGTGAAGAAGACAAAGATATATCCAAGAACTTTAACTGATCATAGCCCGGTTTGGGTGGAACTAGAACAGGAAAGAGGGGAAAGGAGGTCTTGGAGGTTAAATGAGAATTTATTTAGATATGAAGATAACTTGAATGAACTTAAAAAAACAATGAAAGAATTTTTTTGTTAACAATATGAATAAAGGTACCTCAATGGAAATGGTATGGGATGCTAGTAAGGCATATATGAGGGGAACATTAATTTTTCTGAACAATAAATATAGATTAAAACAACAAAACAGACGGAAAGAGATAGAGGAGGAAATTAAAAAGAAAGAACAATTGCTTATAATTAATCCGGGAGACAAAAAGGCAAAAGATACGATAAACATTTTAAGAGAGCAATTTAATATGTTAATGGCTGGGCAGGTAGCAACCAGCATACAATATGCCAGACATAATACATTCTGTAATGCCAATAAACCTGGGAGATGGTTGGCTTACACGATGAGAAAAAAACAAAAATCACGTCCTATAGACAAGATAGAATTTAGAGGTAAGGAGATTTACCAACAGAATTTAATAAAAAAGGCTTTTTTGGAGTTCTATACAAAGCTATATGCTAAAGATTCAATTCAAAATGTTGATATTGATAGATATTTAAAGATAGATATTCCTGAACTAACGCTGGAACAGAGAGAAAGATTGAATCAGCCAATAACTTCCGAGGAAATTGTTGGGGTAATTAAACAATTAAAAATAGGTAAGGCTCCGGGAACAGATGGACTAACAGCTGTTTATTATAAACATTTACAATCTGAAATGCTAGAACCACTTAAAATCTTATTTAATAAAATACAGGTAGGAGGAGGAGTACTACCTTCTTGGAAAACTGCTTTTGTCTCACTAATTCCAAATGAGGATCAAAATTCCATTAAACCTGAGAATTTTAGGCCAATTTCACTTTTGAATACTGATTATAAGATTTTTGCTAAGATACTAGCTAATAGATTAATGCCAGTTATGCAACAAATAATTCATAATGATCAATCAGGGTTCATAAAAGGGAGACAAATGAAATATAATGTTAGACAAATTGTAAACCTACTAGAATATTTGGAAAAAAATAACCAAGTCCCTGCAGTGTTTATATTTTTGAATGCAGAGAAGGCATTTGATCGCTTGAACTGGCAATTTTTGTTTAAAATAATAGAGAAAATGCATTTTGGGGAATATTTTACACAATCAATTAGAGCGATATACCAGCAGCAAACAGCACAAATAATAGTTAATGGAGGTTTAACAGAGGTTTTTAGAATTGAGAAAGGAACAAGGCAGGGGTGTCCTCTGTCCCCATTGTTGTTTATCTTGACTTTGGAAGTGCTATTGAATAAGATACGTGACTCAGAAAAATTGAAGGGTATTGTAATTAGACATCAAGATTATAGATTAAGAGCATTTGCAGATGATTTGGTTGTTACCTTATCCCAACCTATAGAGTCAGCTCCATATATATTGGATATAATTGATCAATACGGGAAAGTATCAGGATTTAAAGTTAATTCACATAAGACAAAGATGATAATTAAAAATATGTCTGTATTTGAAAGAGATTAACTAGTAAGAATAACAGGGTTTGAAATAGTTAAAAAGGTTAAATATCTAGGGGTATACATAGCAGCTTCAAATACAAAATTATACAAAAATAACTATGAGGACCTCTGGCAGAAGGTACAGAAGGATATGGAGAATTGGAAAAAATTACAGTTGTCTTTATTGGGAAGAATTGCAGCAATTAAAATAAATGTGTTACCTAGATTTTTATTCTTGTTCCAAATGATACCTGTGCTTAAGAAAGATGAAAATTTGAGAGAATGGCAGAAAGGTGATAATACTTTTATCCGGGCTGGGAAAAAACCCAGAATAAAGATGAAAATTATACAAGATACATGTGAAAGGGGGGGGGGGGTTCTCAAAATGCCTAATTTAAGATTATATTATGAAGCAGTGGTTTTATCACAAATTAGTGACTGGTTTAACTTAACTGAGGGGAGAATTTTGAATCTAGAAGGTTATGATTTATTATATGGATGGCATGCCTATTTGTTATACGACAAAAAAGTGGATAAAGTATTTAAGGCCCATATACTTAGAAATGCTTTGTTGAGGGTTTGGAAAAAATATCAATATAAGTTAAATTATAAGATACCTATATGGGCAAATCCTAGACATGCAATAGAAAATATAAGTATAGAACAAAAACAGGAGGTGATTACTTATAAAGAGTTTCTTATTATGGAAAGGGGGGTAAGGTATTTGAAATCTTTAGATACATTGAGAGAAGAAGGTATAATTTATACATGGTTTCAGTACGGTCAGCTTCAAGCTAGATGGAAGGAAGATCAAAAAACTGGCTTCGTGCAAACTGAGGAGAATTTGGTAAAACAAATTAGAGATCAAAAACAAATGCATATTAAAAGGCTGTATAATGCTTTATTGGAAATAGACTCTGAGACGGAACTGGTTAAAGATTGCATGATTAAATGGGTGCAAAATTTTCAAGAGCCCATGAGGATGGAGACTTGGGAAAAGATTTTGACTAGAAATGTGAAATTTACACAAGCACAAAATTTAAGAGAAAACTTTTATAAAATGTTTTATAGATGGCATTTAGATCCAAAAAAATGATCATGTATGTATCCTAATGTGCAAGTTAAATGTTGGAGATGTGACTGTGATGACGCAACTTATTATCACATATAGTGGACTTGAAAAAAAATCAAAGCATTTTGGATAAAGATTTGGTGGGTGATGCAGAATATTTTAAAAAAAAGACTGAAATTTACTCCGCAGTTGTTTTTATTGGGTATAACTACGGACTGTACAGTTGCAGAGACTAAACTGATTTTGAACTTGATAACAGCAGCAAGATTGTTGATAGCACAACATTGGAAGAAGGACTTTTTGCCTTCTATTGATGACTGGATATTGAAAGTAACTAATTTAGCTGAAATGGCTAAAATTTCAGCATATTTCAAGGATCACACACAAGAAAGGTATATACAGGACTGGAGAAGATGGATTGATTACATTCAAAATAAGTATCAGACTAAAAAATATCAAATAGCTTATGAATGATTTTTTTTTAACTGTATAAGCGCTATATAAGTGATATTAGAAGGACTATGTCTAAGAAGTAGGATTTTATCTATGGGGGGTTAAGAATTTTTTTAGGGGGTGTTAGTTTAATGGTTGGTTAAGCAATTTAGTTTATTGTTAAAAGTTAATAGAAATACCATGTGTTCTGCTCTGGGAAGTCGGGGAGGGGGAGGGGGGTTGGGTGGGAGGGTTGTGGGGAAACTGTGTTTGTTTCACCAATAAAACTTCTTCAATAAAAAAAAATACATGGATAGGGGTTTCCAAGAAATCCTTTGGACAGCCCTTTATGTTCAATCATTGCTTGGTGATGCAATGCTAAGAAAGCAGAATTTCAGCCTAACTATGGCCACAGTCAGAAGATTGATCCTGGTTGACTCAAGATTGACCCATCCTTCCCTCCTTCCAAGGCTGATAAAATGAAGTAGTTAGGGGGCAAAATGCTGACACTGCAAACCACCCTTAGAGCAATGTAACACACTACGGAGAGGCATATAAGCTATAATAGCCTTTGCTATTGCTATACCAGTGACTCTCTAACACACATCAACTCGGGTGTCATTTTCTTTATTCTGATTAACTCTTAAATGGGACTCATTGCTCTTTCCTGTCATGTCAGATAATTTCAGTGTGCTTTTGTGCATGTACATCACTTTCTCTGGAGTTTTTCTATGCTACTTTCAACCTTCTGCTTCTCACGATAGGGCTTCACTTTAGGCCTTATAACAACTATTACTGTATTTTTTTGGATTATAAGATTCACTTTTTTGTCTACCTTAAAGAGGATGAAAATGTCTGTGTGTCTTAAAGACTGAATATTACTGAAACCCCGCCCACCAGCCGGCCACTTTTTGGCCTCTACACGCCCTATTTTTGGGCCTTTATTTGGCCTGTTTTCAGGGCTTTTTTCAGCCCATTTTTCATCCCAAAAAAAGGGCCAAGAAAAGCCTCGAAAATGGGCCAAATAAAGGCCCAAAAATTAATGAGCTAAAAAAAGTCAAACCTCTGCCCAAGCAGAAAACCATGCTAGACAAATGTTTGTCCAAACTCTTCTTAAAAACCTCCAGTGTTGGAGCAACACAATTGAGTTATTCTAGTGATCAATCATTCTAACTCTCAGGAAATCTCTCCTTAGTTCTAGATTGGTCCTCTCCTTGATTAGTTTCCATTCATTGTATCCTCTCCTGCCTTCAGGTGCTTTGGCATATAGGATGATGCCCCGCTTCTTTGTGACAGCCCCTTAGATATTGGAACACTGCTATCTTGTCACCCCTTTCTCGGCCAAAATGTTTGCCTTTGTCAGTAATATGGTACCCAGAGGATGGGGAGCTCTGAAGCAAAGCGATCTGACATCTGGGCATCATTATGTGGAGTTTTGTTGACCAGAAATATTTTCTGGAGAATGAGCAAAACCCTAAGAATGCATTGATGCCAATAAAAGAAAAAACTGGAGAAAAACCAGGAGAAACATTTGAAGAGGCATTTTGTAAAGCAAGCTTAGAAAGCCATATTCATAGGAAGGCTGAAAGATCTTCCCAGGTCATCTGAGAGTGTCCAGACATGTCTTACCTTGGTGTTATTGATAAAGCAAATCCACAAACATGTGAAAAATGCCTTAGAACCCTTAAAGTCAGAATGCCAAGCTTTTTATAAGACTGGACTGCCTCAAGGGAGAGGTTCCAATGCTTTGTATATCCTTCTTGATAAAGAAGCTAAATATTATTAGGCAAACAGAATTGATGGTAATTGATGTTTGAATCCCCAAATCTTACCCATACTAATAAACATTGCACCAGAAAGGAAAGATATCTAATATTGTAACTCTTTATTCTTATTATCTTCACCATAAATCTTGGTAAAGAAGTTGAATAATATTAGGAAATATAAATGACATTACAATGAATTTTTTATCCCAAAATCTTACACATATTAATCAATATTGTACCAGAAAGTAAAGGAATTGAACTCTTCAGTTCTTTCTTCTTACTAGCTGATCCTTGGTATTCATCTCAGGTCTCAACAGAACGATGTAGCATTTAGGGAAAAAGATACAGCCCAGTAATCCTGCACTAGAAGCTAAAATGGAGAAGATCTCCACAGCCAACAAGGCTTTTCCCGTGGAGCTCAGGTAAGTTGGAACAAATAGCACCCAAACACTGCAAAATACCAGCATGCTAAAGGTAATGAATTTGGCTTCATTGAAGCTGTCCGGTAATCTGCGAGCACAGAAGGCCACAAAGAAGCTGGCAAGAGCCAGGAAGCCCATGTAGCCTAGGACACAGGAGAACATGACCGTAGAGCCTTCGTTACATTCATTGATGATGGCCTCGGTCACAGAATGCATGTTCAACTGTGGGAATGGAGGGGAAGATCCTAGCCAGATGGCGCAAAGGCCAACTTGGATGAGAGAGAAGAAAAGGACAATGGAGGTTGCCATCCTTTTTCCCACCCACTTCTTCATGTTGGAGCCTGGCCTGGTAGCCATGAAGGCTACAACCACAGTGAGGGTTTTGGCCAAGATGCAAGAAACAGCCACGGAGAAGATGATGCCAAAAGTTGGTTGTCGGAGAAGGCAAGTGACTTCACCGGGTTGACCAATGAACAGGAGAGGACACAGGAAGCAGAAGTGGAGGGAGATAAGGAGAATGTAGGTGAGGTCCCGGTTGTTGGCTTTGACCAGAGGGGTATCTCTGTGCTTAAGAAATATTCCTAATATGAGAGCAGTGATCAAAGACAATGAAATAGAAACGGAGGCCAAAGAAAACCCTAGAAGTTCCTTGTAAGAAAGGTATGTTACAACTTTGTGAATGCAGTCATCTTTTCCTTTGGTTGGGTATTGGTCTTCTGGACATTTGAAGCATTTTTCCATATCTTTAAGACAGATAGAAAGGAAGGAAGAACAAAATATTTCTGGTTAATTTGTGTATAGCACTTTGTGTCCCAAGGAGTTGTAACATCATGAGTTTGTGTGTGTTTGTGTGTGTGTATCTTTATATATATCTTTAGATAGATAGATAGATAGATAGATAGATAGATAGATAGATAGATAGATAGATAGGCAGACAGACAGACAGACAGACAGACAGACAGACAGACAGACAGAAAGAGTGGTGGGCTGCAATCGGTTTTTAAACAACCGGTTCTGTGTGCGCAGCATTCAAAATACAGCAATTTGAAGCTCAGCTGTTTACATTTTAAGGCAGGCCTGGTAAGTAGAACAGTGGAGGTGTGGAAATCAGCTGTGCCGCGCAAATCATGTAACCAGAAAGAAGGAAATATAGGACAGGATAGGGCAGGGATGGGTGGGTGGGGCCAGCTGATCATCGGAACTACTGGTTCACTTGAACCAGTCCAAATCGGCAGCATCCCACCACTGGATGGATGGATGGATGGATAGATAGATAGATAGATAGATAGATAGATAGATAGATAGATGTCAATTTGACCTCATGATTATGACATTCTGCAAGGAACCAGAAGATTGTGAGTTCTACTCCCACCTTAGTCAAAAAGTCAGCGGGGTGACCTTCACTCAGAGCCATCAAACGTAACATGGAGTGATTTGTATTTCACATAAGTCCCAAAGACCCAAAGGTGCTTTTTCAAGAGGCAACTGGACTTTCTGGTTTTTCTTTGAAGATGCTTTGCTTCTCCTCAAAGAAGCTTCTTCAGCTTCTTGAATGAAAAGTGAAACACCTTGGATGACAAGTGAGTCCATGTGATGGGGTGAGTTCCTGTCCTTGCCCCATCTTATGCCAACCTAGCATTTTGAAAGCATGCAAATGTGAGCAGATAAATAGGTACCACTTTGGTGGGAAAGTAACAGAACTCCTTGACATCATGCTGCCTATGTACTCAAGAGATGTCAGTTTCAGAGTTCTGGTTAGTTAACTGATGCAGCAGTTTATATTACTGCTGTCAGATGAGAAACAAGAGACTGTTATAGCAATGGATAATGTACCTGTTTTGTTTGAAATCTCCCCTTCAGGGCAAGGAACACAATCATAGCAACAAAATTTTTCCCCTTCCTTCTTTTTCTTGTGTTTTCCACGATGGCACTGTTCATTACACACTGAAAGGGGACAGACCTAATATAAGTAGGAAAAAAAACTGGAATGAGAGCAATGCATCCAGGTATCTCTATGTACAGGTGGTCTTTGACTTATAACAGTTCATTTAGTGACCATTCAGAGTTTACAGCAGGATTGAAAAAAGTGATATACAGCCGTTTTTCACATTTACAACCTTTGCAAATCCCTGTAATCATGTGATCAAAATTCAGATCCTTGGCAACTGGTTCATATTTATGAGAATTTGGGGAAGGGGTGTACCCATCTGCTCTAGCTGAACTTCTTTTGTCTGATTTAGGCGACATTTTTCCTTAACAACTTAGTTATTTGCCAAAATGTGCTTGTTCATAACGCAACTGTCAATGCAGGAGCCATTTTTGAATGTCTTCAGGGTTGCCACAGTGAGGCTGGATTGAGCTGTGGGAAAGGGAGGGGGAGTATAGCTAACTGAGAGGAACATGTAGCCAAAATAACATTCTTTCTTCTGGGAACCAAGGACAGTCTCACCAGGATCTGGAGGGGCATGGATGGGAGACATCCAGAATGGGGAGACAGACCTGATTGGGGAATGTGATGGTTGTGTATGATGGCGGGGGTGGGTGGGAAGAACTTTGGACTTTGAACTGGATGGGGAAAACATGGGGAACTTCAGAGTCGGGTTTTACCAGCTGTGCCAATAAGTGTGACAGGCCTAATAAATGTGACAGGCCTAATAAATCTCCACTTTGAGGAAGTCTTCAGATATGGAGTTTTAATTTCATTTGGGCTTTTATTTATTTATTTATTTATTTTATTACATTTATATGCCGCCTTTCTCCTGTAGGACTCGGGGCAGCTCACAGAATAAAAACATGTAACAATAAGAAATCCTAAAAACAGCCAATATAAAACCCCAAACAGAATAAAATCTCGTAGCAGATCAGGAAAATTGCTGAAACAGCCATGTCTTCAGGTCGGTGCAGAATGTGCGGAGGTCAGGGGCCGTCCGGAGCCCGATGGGTAACCCATTCCAGAGGGTCGATCCGGCCACTGAGAACAACCTCATCCTGGGGGCCACCAGCTGACATTGACTGGCTGATGGCACCCGGAGAAGGGCAGCTCTATGTGACTGCACAGGGCGGTGGCAGGCCAATAGGAGGTGGTCCTGCAAGTACCCCGGGCCCATGCCATGTAAGGCTTTATAGGTGAGGACCAGCACCTTGAAGTGGATCTCAAGGGCAACCAGCATCCAGTGCACATCGCTCAGGAGAGGTGTTACATGAGAGTAACGGGAAGCTCCCGTAACAATCCACATGGACGCATTCTGGACCAGCTGGAGCCTCCGGGTGCACCCGAAGGGCAGCCCCATGTAGAGGGCATTGCAGTAATCCAACTGAGAAATAATGAGAGCATGAGTGAGTGTACGGAGGGCATCCCTGTCTAGTAAAGCACGTAACTGGTGCACCAGGAGAACCTGTGCAAAAGCCCCCCTTTTCACGGCCATCAGATGATCCACCAAGGACAGCCGAGAATCAAGTTGGATGCCGAGATTATGAACCCTTCCAGAGGGAGTCAGCGACTCCCCTCCCATCTGAAGTGATGGGGCAACTAGATCAGGAGATGCCGGCATTCACAGCCACTCAGTCTTGGAGGGTTTGAGTCTGAGCCTGTTTTTTCCCTTCCAGACCTGTACCGCCTCCAGGCATTGGGACATCACAGAAAGGGCATCCCTGGGTTGGTCTGGGGTGGAGATGTAGAGCTGGATATCATCAGCATACTGATGATACCTCACCCAAAAACTATGAATAATCTCACCCAGTGGCTTCATATAGATATTAAAGAGCAGGAGGGAGAGAACTGACCCCTGCGGCACTCCACAGGTGAGGGGCCTCGGGGAGCATCTCTGACCCCCCGCCCAAACAAACTGTGTACGGCCCGTGAGATAGGAGGAGAACCACCCTAGAACACTGCGTCCCACCCCCAACTCCTGGAGCCATTGCAGTAGGATACCATGGTCGATGGTATTGAAAGCCGCTGAGAGATCAAGTAGCACCAGAATGGAGGAAAACCCGTCATCCTGGGCCTGCCAGAGATCATTCACCAGGGTGACCAATGCTGTTTCTGTGCTGTTCCCACTCCTGAAACCAAATTGGTACGGGTCCAGATAATCCGTTTCCTCCAGGAATTGTAGAAGTTGGTATGCCACCACAGACTCAACAACCTTCACTATGAAGCAAAGGTTGGAGACAGGATGAAAGTTGTTCAAGGAGGCCAGATCCAGAGCAGGCTTCTTGAGGAGGGGTCAAACCACCGCCTCCTTAAGTACGGCGGGGAAGACCCCATCCCTCATAGAAGTGTTGATAGTCGCCTGGATCTAGTCTCCAGTCACCTTTCTGGTTGCCATAACAAGCCAGGAGGGACATGGGTCCAACAAACATGTGGAGGCCCCCAATCTACCCACAATCCTGTCTACTTCATCTATGGAAACAGGGTCAAAATCAACCCAGATGTTACCTTCAAGACTAGCTCCCACTTCCTCGTCAGATCCTGCCCAGTCAGAGTCTAAACCCATTTGGATCTGAGTGACTTTGTCTTGCAGAAATTGTGCAAAGTCCTCAGCACTGTCTAGTAAGGGGTCCTCCCTCGCTTCCTGATTGAGAAGGGAGTGGGTCACTTGGAACAAGGCTGCTGGGCGATTTTCTGCAGATGCAATGAGAGCAGCGAAATAGTCCCGTTTCGCCGCTTCCATTGCCACAAGATAAGACCTAATATGGGTTCTTAACTGTGCTCAATCGGATTCGGAATGGGATGATCTCCAACAGCCTTCCAGGCGTCTCTTCCGATGCTTCATCTCCCGCAGCTCTGCGGAAAACCATGGAGCTACCCGGGATCCCTGTCGGCGGAGAGGCCGCAAAGGGGCGATTCGATCCAGTGCCCCGGTGGCGGCCCATTCCCAGGCATACACCAGGGCCTCTGGTGAATTGCTGGCTAGGTCAGTGGGAAATGTCCCAAGCTTCATCAGGAACCTATCAGAGTCCATCAGGCACCTGGGATGGAACCAACAAGTCAGTTTCGCCTCCCAGCAGTGGGGGTTGATGGACGGAAAGTCTAGCTTAAAGAGGGAATGGTCAGTCCATGACAGAAAGTTGGATAGAAAGTTCATCCCTACCCCGAGCATTTATCTACTGCCCAGAGTCAAAAATCAGGTCGAGTGTGTGCCCACCACTGTGAGCAGGGACCTGTACAACTTGAGTCAGGTCCATGGCCACCATGGAGGCCATGAACTCCCAAACCAACTCAGATGTCTCACCGGCTGACAGGAGATTAAAATCTCCCACAAACATCAGGTTGGGGAGCCCAACCGTCAGTTTGGCTAAGACTTCGAGCAGTGCAGGCAGGACTGAGGATATGCAGCTGGGAGACAGGTATGTAATCAACAGAGCCGACTGCACTCCAGGATCCCATTTCAACAGAAGTGATTCACACCCGCCTATCTGAGGGACAGTGACCACCCTAGGTCTAAGACCTTCCCTAATAACAACCGCCACCCTACCACCCCTCCCATGAAGTCACGGCTGGTGCAGTACACGGAAGCATGGTGGACACAAATCAGAGAGGTAGACACCCCCCACTCTGGGCCCAACCAGGTCTCAGTGATACAAGCCAGGTCTGCACCCCCCTCGTCAATCAAATCTCATACAAGCCTTATTAACAATGGACGTGGCCTTAAAATACACCAGCCGGAGTCCCAGGTTCCGCACTCCTAACCCCTCAGGGACACAGGCAGAACCACGAGGGTCATAGCGCTGAACCTGCTGCAAGCAGCAGGGATGCGCACCTCCGATATCCGAACACCCTCTGTACCATCCACTACCGTATCTCCCAACCACCACAATGATAGAATGACCCTCAGTCCACCATTCTCTGCTCGACCCCCCCTGCCATCCCCGCTGGTGCCGTCTGACATTTTAAGGGTTTCCGTCTGAACCTCTTAAAATTTTCCTTTAAAACTTCCCCCCAAACCCCCTCAACCTCCTCTTTGCACCACCTCTTGGGGTTCCAAAACCCGTCATCAAGGTAGGCCCTCGATAGTATGGAGGGCCAGACCTGGGAGAGGGGGGAGTCTCGCAGTTCAAGAAGCTCGGCCGCTGAGTATACCCAAAAACCAAAAAGATGGAGATGACATCTGGCCAGGGTTCCATAGGATGGAAGATGTTTCTTGGATGAGAAGCAAAACATCTGCCTTTTGAAAAAGCACCTTTGGGACAACCATATCCTGGATATAATAGAATGGAATGGAATGGAATGGAATAGAAGAATAGAATAGAATAGAATAGAATAGAATAGAGTAGAGTAGAGTAGAGTAGAGTAGAGTAGAGTAGAGTAGAGTAGAGTAGAGTAGAGTAGAGTAGAATAGAACAGAATAGTTGGAAGGGACCTTGGAGTTCTTCTAGTCCAACCACCTGCCCAGGCAGGAAACCCTACACCACTTCAGACAAATGGTTATCCAACATCTTCTTAAAAATTTCCAGTGTTGGGGCATTCACAACTTCTGCATGGATGACATGTGAATCTCCATAAAGACTTAGTAACTCCTTATCTATCTCCTGAATGAATCTTTTAGACAACATTCCTGGCTACCCAGCTTCTTTACATGCCTGCTTCATCTTTAGGTATGGCAGTTTCAGTCTAGTCTCACAAACTGTGTGGTGATTCACTTTACAACCTTAACAAAAATGTTGTCAAGTCAGTCACACACAACTCAACAGCTGCTTTGCTTAACAGTGGAAAATCTGGTACCAAATATGGTCATAGGTCAAGAGCTACCTGTATACAGAAATCATAATATTTTGAAAAGTAGTATTTTCAAGAATCTAGGCCCCAAGCCTATAGGATAAACAAAGCATCACATTTTTCATTTGTACTTTAATTGAAGTACAAGTCAGATTTAGAGCCTGAAAAACAGCTTATATCCCAGAGCAGTAACTAAGTTGAATTCTACTGTATAGTGCAATACAAATGCAGTATCAGGGGTTTTCAATTCAATTGTGTAGAATGTGAAGGTTGTGATTGTTGTTGTTGTTGTTTCGTACATCAGTGTATGATGTACACCAAAGGTGACATTTAATTTTGTTGTACGAGGTGCAATGACAATAAAGTAAACTTAAACTTAGAGAGGATTCTGCAGACGCTAATAAAAACAGATAGGTTGAGATTTCACTAGAAAGAAAATAAGAGGGACTGATGTTCAGCCTTATGGCATTTACTATAAAACCTGTCCAGGTTTTGTAGTAAAGATAATAACAGTCCTATTATTTGGGGTGATGTGTGTGAAAGCCATGGAGAAACCAAAATTGGGAACTGGGGAAAAGAGAAAGTACAGGCAAGGAAGCAAGTGGAATGATATGGAGAAGTGAAGGAACACTTGCCTGAAGTCTTTCAAACATGGCAATGTTATCTATGCTAAATCCAGACCTGATTGGATGTGAAATCAATGTCGGTGATCCATCTGGAGAACATGGGCTCTCTCAAGAAGCCACAAGAATTCATACCTGATTGAAAGCTCTAGGCCACAAAATCATATTGTCATTGATGATAAATTCATCTTCTGGGGGTCCATTTGGATCGATCCATCCAATTTTCACCCTCTCGAAGGACCTATTTGGAAAAATGACCATGTGCACAACGTCAAATCCACCTCTCATTTCCTTTTGCTCATTGAAGGACACTGTCTCACCAGCAGAATTGTTGAAAGAAACCCTTTGAAGGTAGGGATGGAGCTAATGGAAAGCCAAGAGGAAAAAAATAGAAAAACTTACAACATTTAGAAGAAAGAAAACAAAAGGGATGAATATTCATTAGATTTCATTTCTGCTTTCAGTTAGGGTGACATAGTTCTACTTCCCTAATTCCAGTAATTAATTTTAATCAAGGAACATTATGACCTCACAGAATTCATATGAGCCTCAGGCTAATTTCTTCTCCCTCACTTACCTAGAATAAGTAGAGTAGAGTAGAGCAGAGCAGAGCAGAGCAGAGGAGAGGAGAGGAGAGGAGAGGAGAGGAGAGGAGAGGAGAGAAGAGAAGAGAAGAGAAGAGAAGAGAAGAGAAGAGAAGAGAAGAGAAGAGAAGAGAAGAGAAGAGAAGAGAAAAAAGAAGAGAAGAGAAGAGAAGAGAAGAGAAGAGAAGAGAATAGAATAGAATAGAAGAGAAGAGAAGAGAAGAGAAGAGAAGAGAAGAGAAGAGAAGAGAAGAGAAGAGAAGAGAAGAGAATTCTTTATTGGCCAAGTGTGATTGGACACACAAGGAATTTGTCTTTGGTGCATATGCTTTCAGTGTACATGAAGAAAAAATAAAATATATTTGTCAAGTATCATAAGATACCACACTTAGTGATAGTCATAGGATACTAATAAGTAATCAAATCATACTAGGAGACAATAAAAACAATATAAGTTGTAAAGATACAAGCAACATAGATATAGCCATAAATGGGAAGAAATAGGTCCTAGTAAGGACGAGAAGAAGAAGAATAGTAATACAGTCCTAGCAGTTAATTTGACAGTATTGTGGGAATTAGTTGTTTAGCAGAGTGATGGCATTCGGGAAAACGCTGTCCTTGTTTGTTGTTGTTCTGGTGTGCGTTGTTCTGAGGGTAGAAGTTGAAACAATTTATGTCCAGGGGTCTGTGGATATTTTCACAGCCCTCTTTTTGACTCATGCAGTATACAGGTCCTCAATGGAAGACAGGTTGGTAGCCATTGTTTTTTCTGCAGTTCTAATTATCTGTCGAGGTCTGTGTCTGTCTTGTTGGGTTTCAGAGCAAAACCAGACAGTTCTAGAGGTGCAGATGACAGACTCAATAATTCCTCTGTAGAACTGGATCAGCAGCTCCTTGGGCAGTTTGAGCTGTCTGAGTTGGCCAAACTTTCAAATAGTCGTGGAAAGTATCATTTCAGATTTTAAAGGCGTAGAACCCAATATGGAATGAGTCTTGATCATGTTCCCTTCTTCATATGCAATGGCTAAGAAAAATGTGCAATTCCTTTCATTGTTTCATAGTTCAGCCAGTAGGATTTCAATTTCAATTCAGAATAGAGCTGGAAGGGATATTGGAAGTCTTCTAGTCCAACACCCTGCTCAAGGAGAAGATCCTATATCATTTCAGACAAGTGGTTTTCCAGTCTCTTCTTTAAAAAAAAAAAAAAAAAAAACCCACCTCATTTCTCTTTCAATCTAAAGTTTCAATTCCAAGGAAACACAATCACAGAGATGGTGCAATATAGAAAATATAGCATATAATTTCACCTTGCAGAAGATATAATTATTTTCAGGCTCTAAATACAGGAAGCTGTATGCAGTCACAAGTGTCTATGAAAAACTGCATTTTCAGCTGGCCCATAATCACAGACCTGTGGTTATAGTGACCTGAACAGTTTTCCAAAAGGTTTGGAACACCCCTATTTTTTTAGAAATGGATCATTCTGATTGCAAATAGCTTTCCCCCCCCCACCAATTAGAGTGTATGCAGTATCACGCGTACGTAAGTTATTTGGTGTTTTCTGTAGCTGCGTTTGAGTTTGTATTGTGGTCATTTTGACCACAGATCCTTATTAACGTATATATTTTTTATAATGTTGGGGCCACGTTTTCTGCCAAAAATAATGTGATTTGGAGACCCAAACTTTGAAGAAACTGTTCTAACATGGTAGGAAGAAGCATCGATTAAATTGAATGTGTTACCACGAATACTATTCTTATTCCAAGTAGTACCCATAAAATTAGGAAAAAAACTTTTTTAAAGACTTAAATAAATTAATAGCGAACTATATTTGGCAGGGAAAAATAATCAAGAATCAAAATATTTCCACTGCAAGATAGTAGAGAAAGAGGAGGATTTGGACTCACAGATTGGGAAATTTACTATAAAGCAACATCACTTATATGGATCAAGAACAGGATGGAATTACAAAACAAAAGAATTTTAACATTAGAGAGATATGATTTACAGAGAGGGTGGCATTCATTTTTATGGGAGGGGAAAAATAGACAACATTACTATTTTCAGCAACATCTAATCAGAGAGGCACTACTACAAACATGGCAAGGGATAAAAAAGAATCACTATGATAAAATTCCAGAATGGTTATCCACAATGGAGGCACAAATTTACCCAAATGCATTAGACATTGACAAAATGAAAAGATATAAAGATTTGTTAAATAGTCAAAGGGGAATTGAAAACAACGCAGAAATTAAAAGAACAGGGTACAGACATTGATTGGTGGCCTTACATGCAAATAAAATCTAGATATAAGACAGATTTGATACAATATGGATTCCAAAGAAAAATACATGAATTAGATAAAATCCTCCAAGGCACAGAAGATAAATTGATAAAAAAAAATTATAACTATCTATTAAGGTACAAATTGGAAGAGGAGGTAGTTAAGGAAAATATGATAATTTGGGCAAAAAAATTTGGATATAACATTGAAATGGATAAATGGGAGAAATTATGGAACAAAAATTATAAACTGACAATGTCTGTATCCTATAAAGAAAACATGTACAAAATGATTTACAGGTGGCACTTGCCACCAGCCAAAGATATTTCCCAATACTTCACCAACATGCTGGAAATGCAGACAGCAAAAGGGAACATATTACCACATGTGGTGGTCCTGTCATAGGCCGAAACAATATTGGTGTAAAATCAGATCACAATTAGAAAAAATAACCAGACAACATATAGAGATGAGACCAGAAATATTTTTACTAGGAGTACTCCCAGGGTCATATGAAAAAGAAATACAATATTTAATTATTCATATTATCACAGCAGCAAGAATAATCTACACCCAGAATTGGAAAAACAGTAATATACCATCCGAAGATAATTTGATCAGAAAAGTTTTGGAATGTGCGGAAATAGATAAATTTACAAAGGAGATACAAGAAAAAGAGGAAACAGAATATTACGTAGTGTGGGAGAAATAATATGAATAGCTGGAGGAGAGAGATAAAAGGCAAGGAAAAATTAAATAATGGTTGAAATAGGAGTAGAAGTACAATAACAAATATGAGGAAACAAAAACTGTAGAAATGAAATTGTGTACATGGGGGGACTTCCTGTCTGGCTTCCGGCGCCGCCAGACAGTCCTTCGTGACCACCAGCCCCGTTGCCTGTAAAGAGCCGCCTTTACATCTGAAAGGCGGCTCGAAAAACTCCATTTCCTGACGGAAATGTGAGTCTGAGCAGGCGAGGGCAGGTAGAGCCCTCTGCGAAGTCCCCAAAGGTTTTTTTTAACTCTTGGGGATGAGCAGGTTGAGGCTCCCTATTCCTGCTCACCGTCGCTCTGGGCATTGGGAGAACTCTGCCTTTTTGCAGAGCTAGGTGCTGGAACCGGATTAACCAACGAACCTAACAGATGGATTTATTAAAAAAGATGAGACTTGGACTTGGGACCCTAAATTGCAAGTATCCTTAATGAATTTATAAGCATTTCAGAGTGAAAGAGAAAAAAACTTTAAAATGGTGACCGCTGAGGCTTGGGAAGTAGAAGAAAGCCAAAAGTGAGAGTCCTTCCATAACAGATACAAAGTAGCGGAATATATAGTGCTGGCTACAATTTGGAAGAAAATTAGTTATTTTAAGCTCCTTTCTCTCTTTCTTCTTGGAGATTTGTGCTTGATCTTGTTTGGGGGAAAAAAAAGAGTTTGCTGGCAGGATGGCGTTAAAACTTATAAAGCCTGATAGACAAGCGGGGGGGGTGCTCCCCCACTCACAACAGTTCGAACAAGCTTTGAGCTTACAGACCTTGCAGAATGGTTTTAACTTAAAAGAATATCTTCAGGAGGAAATGGCAAAATTTCATGAGACTCTGAACCAGAAATTTGAAAAATTAAGGCAGGAAATTAAAGAAATGATACAACTAAAGTATGATAACTTGCAACGAAAGATTGTAACAGTGACTAATGGTTTTTCAGAAGTTGTTATAAAGTTGGATACAAACATTAAATTACTAGTGTCTAAAATGGAGGAAATTGATGATAAGATTTATAATATGGACAATAAAATACTAAGAATTGAAAAGGATTTAATAAATATTCAAGACAATAGTTTAGAAATAAAGTCCAAAGAGGAAGCTGGTCACGAGACTTACAATGCAGAAGATATAAAGCAAGGGATTGAAAGAGAATTTGTAATGATGCAATACAGGTTTACAGAATTTGCGATCAGAATCAGAGGCTTACAGGAAAATAACAGTGATGATCTAAGAAAAATATCTGCTCAAGATATCTTAGCTGAGATCTTAAAGGTTCATCCTAAGGAGGTATCCTGTAAAATTGATAAGGCCTATAGAGTAAATTCTTGGATTGCAAAGCAAAGGCAACTGCCTAGAGATGTGGTGATTTACTTTACAGATAAAGAAATAAGAAATGATATTGTGCAAAAATCCTTTAATTCTACTCTACAACTGTATGGGAGCATGCAGAAGATCTGGTGGTTACCCTATTATGGTGGTTGGAATTAATAATCTGGATAAAAGACACCTCTATAGACATTATACAGAATATAAATATAAAGTCACTCGGGTGGTTGTTGTGTTTTTTTTTTCCAATATGAAGATATTTGTTACTGATGGGGGCAGATGGTAACTGAAGATACTGAAAATACTGTTGGAATTTGGATGCGATGTTACCCTAATATGGGCGATGGAGTTTATCATCCAGTTGAAAGACATTACAGAAGATATCATATGGACTACAAGCTTAAAGTTTTTTTTTTTTTTTTTTTTTTTTTAGGATTTTATTTACATAAGGGAATATTTTTCTAGTGGAGTGGGCAGAAGAATAAAGATATTAAGAATAATTATGGTAGTTTTGTAGGAAAGTGGGTGGAGATAGGTTAGGTTATTGATTGTTTAGTTTAAAGAAAAGGGATATTATGTTTAGATCTGAATATATGTAAAAGATTTGAGCTGAGAGATACAACGATGGGGGGGAAGGAAATGGGTAGCTGAACTGAATAAATGTTAAATTAGGATTTACTATATAGTCTTATAGTGGAAGGTTGTTTTGAAATGTTATATTAATATACATAAAAGATTTGACTTAAGAGATATACGTATGGGGGTAAGTAAAAGGGTAGATTATGAGCGGAAATCGCTAAATTGGGAGATATAATAATATTATTATGTTAAATTAGGAGTTATTAGATAATGTTATAATAGAATGTCACTTTGAAATGTATAGTATAGTATAGTATAGTATAAGGGGGATATGATAATTTTATTAGAAAGAAAGGGTCAGTATATGGAGATGGAGTAAGTGGATGGTAAGGTATGATATAATCTGTTATGAATTTGGGTTTTATTATGAAGAAGTCACAGGGGAAGGGGAGGGTGAGGGGGGGTTAGGGAGGAGGGGGATAAAAAAAGGGGGAAAATCTGTATTTGAAAAACTTTTTCAATAAAAAAAATTGTGTACATGGGTATTTATATGTATATATGTAAATAAATTAATTAATATTAAAAGAATATGTACAAAAGATACATTAGAATAAGGGAGAAAAAATGTATGAGTAAGAATTTTTTTTACTGATGCAAAACTGTTGAAAAGGAAAAATCGTTAAAGCTTTCTTTTTGTTTTGTTTTTTTTTTAAATGTTTAATATTTTTTTAAAAAAGTGTTCCATTGTTTTTACAATTACCTGCCAAAGTTGCAGCTCAAAAAGTTCAGCAGTTTGAACCTTCCTGAAGGATCTCTGATGGAACTGAGAGGACAACATGGCATTCAAACCATGTGCTGCTGCATAAACGCCGTTATAGATACTGTAGCTATGTACAGTGGTTCCCATCTCAAAGAGAGGCCCAGGGAGGTCCTGTAATCTCTCTTTTCCAGTACACATTTCATTCTTCTCTATTTCCATACCAGGATCTGGAAAAGTACAGTCAAATGCTCGTTCCCAAAATTCCTTCAGGAAGCCCTGACTTTTGGTCTTGGATGGTTTTATGCCCTCAAGAAATTTACTGAACCCCAGAAGTTCTCTTGAGTGAAGTGAAAAAGAAATGGCACCCTGGAAAACGTTCAGGTCCCAACTTCTTTGCAGGAAAGATAGTGTGAAATCAATGCCACTTGTTATGACCCAAACTTTCATAGGTGAATCTTTTAATTTATTTCGGAGATCTAGTATGAATAGAATTGTCCTCAGCTGGGCCAGAGTCACTGATTCACCATAGAGGAGGAACACCTTGGTTTTCTGATCAGTTAAAGGTACAACGATATATGATGTTATTTCCATCATTTCCTCAAAGTTATCCAAATGGATGCGCTGAGGGATTTTTTGGCTGTAAGCTGTGCAGATGCCATTCTGGAAAAGCAAAGCTTCCAGAGTCTGCAGGAATTTCTGTCCGTTGTCATTGTCATGAATGAAGATCCCGATCCAGGTCCATCCAAAATGTTGGAGCAATTTAAGAATCCCCAAGTACTGTTGAGCTTCGTTGGAGACCATGGAATAGAACGAAGGGACCAGAGTGGAATCAATCTTCCCAGGGACCAGGGCACCATAGGCAAGCTACAAATATAATTATAATTTTGAAAACCAGGGGACAGCTTCATTTCTGTACGTCTGATTTGTTACCATTTTTGAAACAACTTGTCAGTGCATAGAAAACCATGTATTAGTTTGGGAACTGTTTCTAAAGTATCAGTGCATAATGCATTTCCAGCAATATTTTTTGGTCAGATTAACAGAATTGGAAGGGACTTCATAGTCCAACCCCAACTCAAGCAGGAGACCCTACACAATTTCTGACAAATGGCAGTCCAATCTTTTCTTGAAAGTCTGAAGTGATGAAGCTCCCACAACTTCCGAAGGCAACTTCTGTTGAATCTCTCCTTGGTCAGTTTCCATCCATTGTTCCTTGACTGGCCTTTGGGTGCCTTGGAAAATAGCTTGACTCCTTCCTCTCTGTGGCAGCTCCTCAAATATTGGAAGACTGCTATCATGTCTCCCCTGGTCCTTCACTTCACTAGACTAGCCATGCCCAGTTCCTGCAACTATTCATCTTAAGTTTTAGTCTCCAGTCCCCTAATCATCCTGGTTGCTCTTCTCTGCACTTTTTCTAGAGTCTCAACATCTTTTTTATAGTGTGTTGACCAAATGGATGCAGTTAATTAGCCTTTCAATTAGCCTTTCCTCCTTTTAGAATCACCAGGAGTTTAACATGAGAAAAAAATACATAATTTCCATGTTTTACACTGCAAAACCCCTACCTGTGGAATCTTGTAGATACCAAGGATATCTGCCATGTAAAAAGAGGTATCAGAACCAAGTCCTCCAATGATAGCTATCAGATTCTTCTGTCTAGTACATTTGTAATTGAGAAGAAAGCTAGTTGATTTGAAGAGCAGGTCCAAGGTGGTCCGATAAGTCATCTTTGCATCATAGTAGCTGTCGTAGATATGGAATCCAAGGGTAACATTAGACAAGAACTGGGGATCCTCATTGATCTCCTTCACAGCAAAGGCCACAACAAGGGCATGCTGGTAGAACTTTGTAACCATACTGAAAATAGAAGTGCATTCTTTTTCCAAAAATGTGCAGAAATCAAGGTTCCAATGTTTACAAAGCTACAAAACATCCTTCGCCAGCATCCTATTCATGTTTGCAAAAAAACTCCTTTACTTGAAGTTTTTTCTAAACTCAATTACATAAGCCCACCTAGTTTTTAAAATATGATTTGCAATAAAAAACTTGAGAGATTGAAATCAGTTAAATGCAACACTATAAGAAATATTAATTTTTTAATTGAATTGAATTTTTAATTGTAATTGTATTTCTTTTTTTAAAAAGAAAAAACATAGTTCACTATTCAGAATTATTTGGTAAGAGGGGTTGTTGTATATATTCAATCAATTGATCAATAAATTTAGAAGTTTAGCATAGAAGCCATTAAAGGAAAAAAATGAAGAAGGGATGGAGCACAGGGGCCACAAGGACAAAAACACAATTGTTATTTTTGCAAGAAGACAAAGAAACATTGAATAGAAAGTTCTGTTATATAAAATATAGCATTATAATTGATGAAGCTTCTTGCAGAAGAAGCAAAATGTCTTAGGACATAGAATAATAGAGTTGGAAGGAACCTCGTAGCTCTTCCAGCCCAACCTCCTGCTTGAGTAGGAGATCCGATATCTGTCTGTGGAGATTTTCAGTCATTAGGATCATGGTTGTCTCAATGGTACTTTTTCAAGAGACAATTGGAATTTCTGGTTTTTCTTTAAAGATGTTTCACTTCTCATCAAAAGAAGCTTCTTCAGCTCTGAGAAGCAAATCATCTTCAAAGGAGGAACAGAAAGTACAGTTACTGTATCTCTTGAAAAAGTACCTTTGGGAGACCCTATATCATTTCAGACATACAGTATGATTGTCCAGTCTCTTTTTGAAAGCCTTCACTGGTAGTCTTCCATCTTCTTCCTTTTCCTCTTCAAATTAAAAAAAACAACAACAATCCAGTTGTCTTTTGAAAGAAAAGACATTAAACCTTCAAAATACTTACTCAGAAAACTCAACTGAGACCTGTGAAGGCATTTCCTCAAATAGATCTTCACTGAACGCATACATAAACTGAGAGATCATCCCACCAAAGAGGAGGTCAGCTGTCTGGTACCACTCATGAGGAACAGGGATAAGATCACTCTGGTGACATTTCAGACCGGCTATATCTCCCATTAAGTTAAAGATCAGAGCCAAAACCATAGATTGTTTCATCGTCTGAGAGAAAATCTCAGCTTTCAGCATCTGTACAGTCTAGTTCATTTCAACTGCCATTTTCATCTGCCTCTGATTGGGACCATTATCATTTTTGAGAAAAATTAGATTGGTTCCCACTTAAAAAGGAGATAAATGCAAGTCGATGTGTATCAACTGAGCCTGCTAACATTCTAACTTCAGATGGATATCAGTAGATTAAAAAGGAAGAGATTTGAAAAATTAACTCTTCAGAAACCCACTTACATCAGGTCCCTCCTCCCAGTTTTGAATATCAGAAGCATAATAGACATGTTCAGACTTATTTTCCCCTGAGAAATAGTTGAACAATAGGTTTGCTGAAACAAAATTAATTTGACTAAATCCGGAGAGAGATAATTCAGAGAATAATTCTTTGAATGCTGGGTTTGGAATTCTAAATAACTTTTTTTTTTTTTGCTAATAATTATATTTTCTTTCTTCCTTCAAGTTTGGAAGGTAGTGTGGCATATTGAGTTCTCAAGTGTGCCCACCTGGCCATGCCACCCATCTATGCCCATCTAGTTTTGCTGACGCAACTGCAACCACGCAGCCATACCCACCTAGTGGCTGTGAGTTGTTCCCTTCTTTCAAGAGGAGTTGGATAGGGGTTTCCAACAAATCCTTTGGCAGCCCTTTATGTTCAATCATTGCTTGGTGACACAATGCTAAGAAAGCAGAATTTCAGTCTAACTGTGGCCACAGTCAGAAGTTTGATCCTGGTTGACTCAAGACTGACCCATCCTTCCCTCCTTCCAAGGCTGATAAAATGAAGGCTCAGATAGTTGGGGGCAAAATGCTGATGCTGCAACCACCCTTAGAGTTATGTAACACTATGGAGTGGCATATAAGCTATAATAGCCTTTGCTATTGCTATACCAGTGACTCTCTAACACACATCAACTCGGGTGTCATTTTCTTTATTCTGATTAACTCTTAAATGGGACTCATTGCTCTTGCCTGTCATGTCGGATGATTTCAGTGTACTTTTGTGCATGTACACCACTTTGTCTGGAGTTTTTCTATGCCACTTTCAGCTTTCTGCTTCTCATGATATGGCTTCACTTTGGGCCTTATAACAACTATTACTGTATTTTCCAGACTTTAAGATTCACTTTTTGTCTCCCTTAAAGAGTATGAAAATGTCTGTGTGTCTTAAAGACTGAATATTGCTGAAATCCCGCCCACCAGATGGCCATTTTTTTGCCTCTGCACGCCCCATTTCTGAGCTTTTATTTGGCCTGTTTTCAGGGCTTTTTTCAGCTCATTTTTCACCCCAAAAAAGGTCCAAAAAAAAAAGCATCGAAAATAGGCCATAAAAGCCCCCAAAATGGGCCAAAAAAGTCAAACATCTGCTCAAGCAGAAAACCCTGCTAGACAAATGGTTGTCCAAACTCTCTTTAAAAACCTCCAGTGTTGGAGCAACACAATTGAGTTATTCTATTGATCAATCATTCTAACTGTCAGGAAATCTCTCCTTAGTTCTAGCTTGGTCCTCTCCTTGATTAGTTTCCATTCATTGTATCCTCTCCTGCCTTCAGGTGCTTTGGCATGTAGGATGATACCCCGCTTCTTTGTGACAGCCCCTTAGATATTGGAACACTGCTATCTTGTCACCCCTTGCTCTGCCAAAATGTTTGCCTTTGTCACTAATTTGGTACCCAGATGATGGGGAGCTCTGAAGCAAAGCGATCTGACATCTGGGCATCATTATGTGGAGTTCTGTTGACCAGAAATATCTTCTGGAGAATGAGCAAAACCCTAAGAATGCATTGATGCCAATAAAAGGAAAAACTGGAGAAAAACCAGGAGAAACATTTGAAGAGGCATTTTGTAAAGCAAGCTTAGACAGCCATATTCACAGGAAGGCTGAAAGATCTTCCCAGGTCATCTGAGAATGTCCAGACATGTCTTACCTTGGTGTTATTGATAAAAGAAATTCACAAACATGTGAAAAATGCCTTAGAATCCCTTGGAGTCAGAATGCCAAGCTTTTTATAAGACTGAACTGCCTCAGGGGAGAGGTTCCAATGCTTTGTATATCCCTCTTGATAAAGAAGCTAAATATTATTAGGCAAACAGAAGTGATGGTAATTGATGTTTGAATCCCCAAATCTTACACATACTAATAAATGTTGCACCAGAAAGGAAAGATATCTAATATTGTAACTCTTTATTCTTATTATCTTCACCATAAATCTTGGTAAAGAAGTTGAATAATATTAGGAAATATAAATGACATTACAATGAATTTTTGATCCCAAAATCTTAAACATACTAATCAACATTGTACCAGAAAGTAAAGGAATTGAATTCTTCAGTTCTTTCTTCTTACTAGCTGATCCCTGGTATTCATCTCTGGTCTGAACAGAATGATGTAACATTTAGGGGAAAAGATACATCCCAGTAATCCAGCACTAGAAACTAAGATGGAGAAGATCTCCACAGCCAACAAGGCTTTTCCCGTGGAGCTCAGGTAAGTTGGAACAAATAGCACCCAAACACTGCAAAATACCAGCATGCTAAAGGTAATGAATTTGGCTTCATTGAAGCTGTCTGGTAATCTGCGAGCACAGAAGGCCACAAAGAAGCTGGCAAGGGCCAGGAAACCCATGTAGCCTAGGACACAGGAGAACATGACCATAGAGCCTTTGTTACATTCATTGATGATGGCCTCGGTCACAGAATGCATGTTCAACTGTGGGAATGGAGGGAAAGATCCTAGCCAGATGGCACAAAGGCCAACTTGGATGAGAGAGAAGAAAAGGACAATGGAGGTTGCCATCCTTCTTCCCACCCACTTCTTCATGTTGGAGTCTGGCCTGGTAGCCATGAAGGCTACAACCACAGTGAGGGTTTTGGCCAAGATGCAAGAAACAGCCACGGAGAAGATGATGCCAAATGCTGGTTGTCGGAGAAGGCAAGTGACTTCATTGGGTTGACCAATGAACAGGAGAGGACACAGGAAGCAGAAGTGGAGGGAGATAAGGAGAATGTAGGTGAGGTCCCGGTTGTTGGCTTTGACCAGAGGGGTATCTCTGTGCTTAAGAAATATTCCTAATATGAGAGCAGTGATCAAAGACAATGAAATAGAAACGGAGGCCAAAGAAAACCTAGAAGTTCCTTGTAAGAAAGGTATATTACAACTTTGTGAATGCAGTCATCTTTTCCTTTGGTTGGGTATTGGTCTTCTGGACATTTGAAGCATTTTTCCATATCTTTAAGACAGATAGAAAGGAAGGAAGAACAAAATATTTCTGGTTAATTTGTGTATAGCACTTTGTGTCCCAAGGAGTTGTAACATCATGAGTTTGTGTGTGTGTGTGTGTGTGTGTGTGTGTATCTTTATATATATCTTTAGATAGATAGATAGATAGATAGATAGATAGATAGATAGATAGATAGATAGATAGACAGAAAGACAGACAGACAGACAGACAGACAGACAGAAAGAGTGGTGGGCTGCAATCGGTTTTTAAACAACCGGTTCTGTGTGCGCAGCTTTCAAAATACAGCAATTTGAAGCTCAGCTGTTTACATTTTAAGGCAGCCCTGGTAAGTAGAACAGTGGAGGTGCGGAAATCAGCTGTGCCGCGCAAATCAGGTGAACCAGAAAGAAGGAAATATAGGAGAGGATAGGGCAGGGATGGGTGGGTGGGGCCAGCTGATCATCGGAACTACTGGTTCACTTGAACTAGTCCAAATCGGCAGCATCCCACCACTGGATGGATGGATGGATGGATGGATGGATGGATAGATAGATAGATAGATAGATAGATAGATAGATAGATAGATGTCAATTTGACCTCATGATTATGACATTCTGCAAGGAACCAGAAGATTGTGAGTTCTACTCCCACCTTAGTCAAAAAGTCAGTGGGGTGACCTTCACTCAGAGCCACCAAACGTAAAATGGAGTGATTTGTATTTCACATAAACCCCAAAGACCCAAAGGTGCTTTTTCAAGAGGCAACTGGACTTTCTGGTTTTTCTTTGAAGACGCTTTGCTTCTCCTCCAAGAAGCTTCTTCAGCTTCTTGAATGAAAAGTGAAACACCTTGGATGACAAGTGAGTCCATGTGATGGGGTGAGTTCCTGTCCTTGCCCCATCTTATGCCAACCTAGCATTTTGAAAGCATGCAAATGGGAGCAGATAAATAGGTACCACTTTGGTGGGAAAGTAACAGAACTCCTTGACATCATGCTGCCTATGTACTCAAGAGATGTCAGTTTCAGAGTTCTGGTTAGTTAACTGATGCAGCAGTTTATATTACTGCTGTCAGATGAGAAACAAGAGACTGTTATAACAATGGATAATGTACCTGTTTTGTTTGAAATCTCCCCTTCAGGGCAAGGAACACAATCATAGCAACAAAATTTTTCCCCTTCCTTCTTTTTCTTGTGTTTTCCACGATGGCACTGTTCATTACACACTGAAAGGGGACAGACCTAATATAAGTAGGAAAAAAAACTGGAATGAGAGCAATGCATCCAGGTATCTCTATGTACAGGTAGTCTTTGACTTACAACAGTTCATTTAGTGACCATTCAGAGTTTACAGCAGGATTGAAAAAAGTGATATACAGCCGTTTTTCACATTTACAACCTTTGCAAATCCCTGTAATCATGTGATCAAAATTCAGATTCTTGACAACTGGTTCATATTTATGAGAATTTGGGGAAGGGGTGTACCCATCTGCTCTAGCTGAACTTCTTTTG
Source organism: Arizona elegans (assembly GCA_022577455.1). Lineage (NCBI taxonomy): Eukaryota > Metazoa > Chordata > Lepidosauria > Squamata > Colubridae > Arizona > Arizona elegans. The sequence continues at coordinate 692,770 of JAKOOJ010000064.1, read as the reverse complement.
TCTGATTTAGGCGACATTTTTCCTTAACAACTTAGTTATTTGCCAAAATGTGCTTGTTCATAACGCAACTGTCAATGCAGGAGCCATTTTTTAATGTCTTCAGGGTTGCCACCGTGAGGCTGGATTGAGCTGTGGGAAAGGGAGGGGGAGTATAGCAAACTGAGAGGAACATGTAGCCAAAATAACATTCTTTCTTCTGGGAACCAAGGACAGTCTCACCAGGACCTGGAGGGTCATGGATGGGAGACATCCAGAATGGGGAGACAGACCTGATTGGGGAATGTGATGGTTGTGTATGATGGCGGGGGTGGGGGGAGAACTTTGGACTTTGAACTGGATGGGGAAAACATGGGGAACTTCAGAGTCGGGTTTTACCAGCTGTGCCAATAAGTGTGACAGGCCTAATAAATCTCCACTTTGAGGAAGTCTTCAGCTATGGAGTTTTAATTTCATTTGGGCTTTTATTTATTTATTTATTTTATTACATTTATATGCCGCCTTTCTCCTATAGGACTCGGGGCGGCACACAGAATAAAAACATGTAACAATAAGAAATCCTAAAAACAGCCAATATAAAACCCCAAACAGAATAAAATCTCGTAGCAGATCAGGAAAATTGCTGAAACAGCCATGTCTTCAGGTCGGTGCAGAATGTGCGGAGGTCAGGGGCCGTCCGGAGCCCGATGGGTAATCCATTCCAGAGGGTCGATCTGGCCACTGAGAACGCCCTCATCCTGGGGGCCACCAGCTGACATTGACTGGCTGATGGCACCCGGAGGAGGGCAGCTCTATGTGACTGCACAGGGCGGTGGCAGGCCAATAGGAGGTGGTCCTGCAAGTACCCCGGGCCCATGCCATGTAAGGCTTTATAGGTGAGGACCAGCACCTTGAAGTGGATCTCAAGGGCAACCAGCATCCAGTGCACATCACTCAGGAGAGGTGTTACATGAGAGTAACGGGAAGCTCCCGTAACAATCCACATGGCCGCATTCTGGACCAGCTGGAGCCTCCGGGTGCACCCGAAGGGCAGCCCCATGTAGAGGGCATTGCAGTAATCCAACTGAGAAATAATGAGAGCATGAGTGAGTGTACGGAGGGCATCCCTGTCTAGTAAAGCACGTAACTGGTGCACCAGGCGAACCTGTGCAAAAGCCCCCCTTTTCACGGCCATCAGATGATCCACCAAGGACAGCCGAGAATCAAGGTGGATGCCGAGATTATGAACCCTTCCAGAGGGAGTCAGCGACTCCCCTCCCATCTGAAGTGATGGGGCAACTAGATCAGGAGATGCCAGCATTCACAGCCACTCAGTCTTGGAGGGTTTGAGTCTGAGCCTGTTTCTTCCCTTCCAGACTTGTACCGCCTCCAGGCATTGGGACATCACAGAAAGGGCATCCTGGGTTGGTCTGGGGTGGAGATGTAGAGCTGGATATCATCAGCATACTGATGATACCTCACCCAAAAACTATGAATAATCTCACCCAGCGGCTTCATATAGATATTAAAGAGCAGGAGGGAGAGAACTGACCCCTGCGGCACTCCACAGATGAGGTGCCTCGGGGAGGATCTCTGACCCCCCGCCCAAACAAACTGTGTACGGCCTGAGAGATAGGAGGAGAACCACCCTAGAACACTGCGTCCCACCCCCAACTCCTGGAGCCATCGCAGTAGGATACCATGGTCGATGGTATTGAAAGCCACTGAGAGATCAAGTAGCACCAGAATGGAGGAAAACCTGTCATCCTGGGCCTGCCAGAGATCATTCACCAGGGTGACCAATGCTGTTTCCGTGCTGTTCCCACTCCTGAAACCAAATTGGTACGGGTCCAGATAATCCGTTTCCTCCAGGAATTGTGGAAGTTGGTATGCCACCACAGACTCAACAACCTTCACTATGAAGCAAAGGTTGGAGACAGGATGAAAGTTGTTCAAGGAGGCCAGATCCAGAGCAGGCTTCTTGAGGAGGGGTCAAACCACCGCCTCCTTAAGTACGGCGGGGAAGACCCCATCCCTCATAGAAGTGTTGATAGTCACCTGGATCTAGTCTCCAGTCACCTTTCTGGTTGCCATAACAAGCCAGGAGGGACATGGGTCCAACAAACATGTGGAGGCCCCCAATCTACCCACAATCCTGTCTACTTCATCTATGGAAACAGGGTCAAAATCAACCCAGATGTTACCTTCAAGACTAGCTCCCACTTCCTCGTCAGATCCTGCCCAGTCAGAGTCTAAACCCGTTTGGATCTGAGTGACTTTGTCTTGCAGAAATTGTGCAAAATCCTCAGCACTGTCTAGTAAGGGGTCCTCCCTCGCTTCCTGATTGAGAAGGGAGTGGGTCACTTGGAACAAGGCTGCTGGGCGATTTTCTGCAGATGCAATGAGAGCAGCGAAATAGTCCCGTTTCGCCGCTTCCATTGCCACAAGATAAGACCTAATATGGGTTCTTAACTGTGCTCAATCGGATTCGGAATGGGATGATCTCCAACAGCCTTCCAGGCGTCTCTTCCGATGCTTCATCTCCCGCAGCTCTGCAGAAAACCATGAAGCTACCCGGGATCCCTGTCGGCGGAGAGGCCGCAAAGGGGCAATTCGATCCAGTGCCCCGGTGGCAGCCCATTCCCAGGCATACACTGGGGCCTCTGGTGAATCGCTGGCTAGGTCAGTGGGAAATGTCCCAAGCTTCATCAGGAACCTATCAGAGTCCATCAGGCACCTGGGGTGGAACCAACAAGTCAGTTTCGCCTCCCAGGAGTGGGCGTTGACGGACGGAAAGTCTAGCTTAAAGAGGGAATGGTCAGTCCATGACAGGGGTTGGATAGAAAGTTCATCCCTACCCTGAGCATTTATCTACTGCCCAGAGTCAAAAATCAGGTCGAGTGTGTGCCCACCACTGTGAGCAGGGACCTGTACAACTTGAGTCAGGTCCATGGCCACCATGGAGGCCATGAACTCCCGAACCAACTCAGATGTCTCACCGGCTGACAGGAGATTAAAATCTCCCACAAACATCAGGTTGGGGAGCCCAACCGTCAGTTTGGCTAAGACTTCGAGCAGTGCAGGCAGGACTGAGGATATGCAGCTGGGAGACAGGTATGTAATCAACAGAGCCGACTGCACTCCAGGATCCCATTTCAACAGAAGTGATTCACACCCGCCTATCTGAGGGACAGTGACCACCCTAGGTCTAAGACCTTCCCTAATAACAACCGCCACCCTACCACCCCTCCCATGAAGTCACGGCTGGTGCAGTACACGGAAGCATGGTGGACACAAATCAGAGAGGTAGACACCCCCCACTCTGGGCCCAACCAGGTCTCAGTGATACAAGCCAGGTCTGCACCCCCCTCGTCAATCAAATCTCATACAAGCCTTATTAACAATGGACGTGGCCTTAAAATACACCAGCCGGAGTCCCAGGTTCCGCACTCCTAACCCCTCAGGGACACAGGCAGAACCACGAGGGTCATAGCGCTGAACCCGCTGCAAGCAGCAGGGATGCGCACCTCCGATATCCGAACACCCTCTGTACCCTCCACCACCGTACCTCCCAACCACCACAATGATAGAATGACCCTCAGTCCACCATTCTCTGCTCGCCCCCCCCCTGCCATCCCCACTGGTGCCGTCTGACATTTTAAGGGTTTCCGTCTGAACCTCTTAAAATTTTCCTTTAAAACTTCCCCCCAACCCCCTCAACCTCCTCTTTGCACCACCTCTTGGGGTTCCAAAACCCGTCATCAAGGTAGGCCCTCGATAGTATGGAGGGCCAGACCTGGGAGAGGGGGGAGTCTCGCAGTTCAAGAAGCTCGGCCGCTGAGTATACCCAAAAACCAAAAAGATGGAGATGACATCTGGCCAGGGTTCCATAGGATGGAAGATGTTTCTTGGATGAGAAGCAAAACATCTGCCTTTTGAAAAAGCACCTTTGGGACAACCATATCCTGGATATAATAGAATGGAATGGAATGGAATGGAATAGAAGAATAGAATAGAAGAATAGAATAGAATAGAATAGAATAGAATAGAGTAGAGTAGAGTAGAGTAGAGTAGAGTAGAGTAGAGTAGAATAGAATAGAATAGAATAGAATAGAATAGAATAGAATAGAATAGAATAGAATAGAATAGAATAGAATAGAATAGAATAGAATAGTTGGAAGGGACCTTGGAGGTCTTCTAGTCCAACCACCTGCCCAGGCAGGAAACCCTATACCACTTCAGACAAATGGCTATCCAACATCTTCTTAAAAATTTCCAGTGTTGGGGCATTCACAACTTCTGCATGGATGACATGTGAATCTCCATAAAGACTTAGTAACTCCTTATCTATCTCCTGAAGGAATCTTTTAGACAACATTCCTGGCTACCCAGCCTCTTTACATGCCTGCTTCATCTTTAGGTATGGCAGCTTCAGTCTAGTCTCACAAACTGTGTGGTAATTCACTTTACAACCTTAACAAAAATGTTGTCAAGTCAGTCACACACAACTCAACAGCTGCTTTGCTTAACAGTGGAAAATCTGGTACCAAATATGGTCATAAATCAGGAGCTACCTGTATACAGAAATCATAATATTTTGAAAAGTAGTATTTGCAAGAATCTTGGTCCCAAGCTTGTAGGATAAACAAAGCATCACATTTTTCATTTGTACTTTAAATGAAGTACAAGTCAGATTTAAAGCCTGAAGAACAGCTTATATCCCAGAGCAGTAACTAAGTTGAATTCTACTGTATAGTGCAATACTAATGCAGTATCAGGGGTTTTCAATTCAATTGTGTAGAATGTGAAGGTTGTGCTTATTATTGTTGTTGTTGTGTACAACAGTGTATGCTGTACACTGAAGGTGGCATTTAATTTTGTTGTACGAGGTGCAATGACAATCAAGTAAACTAAAACTTAGAGAGGATTCTGCAGATGCTAATAAAAACAGATAGGTTGAGATTGCACTAGAAAGAAAATAAGAGGGACTGATGTTCAGCCTTATGGCATATTTGGTCTGAGTGTCCAGGTTTTGTAGTAAAGATAATAACAGTCCTATTATTTGGGGTGATGTGTGTGAAAGCCATGGAGAAACCAAAATTGGGAACTGGGGAAAAGAGAAAGTACAGGCAAGGAAGCAAGTGGAATGATATGGAGAAGTGAAGGAACACTTGCCTGAAGTCTTTCAAACATGGCAATGTTATCTATGCTAAATCCAGACCTGATTGGATCTGAAATCAATGTCGGTGATCCAACTGGAGAACATGGGCTCTCTCAAGAAGCCACAAGAATACATACCTGATTGAAAGCTCTAGGCCAAAAAATCATATTGTCACTGATGACAAATTCATCTTCTTGGGGTCCATTTGGATTGATCCATCCAATTTTCACCCTCTCGAAGGACCTGTTTGGAAAAATGACCATCTGCACAATGTCAAATCCATCTCTCATTTCCTTTTGCTCATTGAAGGACACTGTCTCACCAGCAGAATTGTTGAAAGAAACCCTTTGAAGGTAGGGATGGAGCTAATGGAAAGCCAAGAGGGAAAAAAAGAAAAGCTTACAACATTTAGAAGAAAGAAAACAAAAGGGATGAATATCCATTAGATTTCATTTCTGCTTGCAGTTAGGGTGACATAGTTCTACTCCCCTAATTCCAGTCATAAATTCTGATTAAGAAATATTATGACCTCACAGACCTCAAATGAGCCTGAGGCTAATTTCTTCTCCATCAATTACCTAGAATAGAATAGAATAGAATAGAATAGAATAGAATAGAATAGAATAGAATAGAATAGAATAGAATAGAATAGAATAGAATAGGATGGGATGGGATGGGATGGGATGGGATGGGATGGGATGGGATGGGATGGGATGGGATGGGATGGGAGGGAAGGGAAGGGAAGGGAAGGGAAGGGAAGGGAAGGGAAGGGAAGGGAAGGGAAGGGAAGGGAAGAGGAGGGTAGGGAATGGAATGGAATGGAATGGAATGGAATGTAGAGTAGAGTAGGAATAGAATAGAATAGAATAGAATAGAATAGAATAGAATAGAATAGAATAGAATAGAATAGAATAGAATAGAATAGAATAGAATAGAATAGAATTCTTTATTGGCCAAGTGTGATTGGACACACAAGGAATTTGTCTTTGGTGCATATACTCTCAGTGTACATAAAGAAAAAATAAAATATATTCGTCAAGAATCATAAGATACAACACTTAGTGATAGTCATAGGATACTAATAAGTAATCAAATCATACTAAGAAACAATAAAGACAGTATAAGTTGTAAAGATTCAAGCAACATGGATATAGCCATAAGCGTGAAGAAATAGGTCCTAGTAAGGATGAGGAGAAGAAGAATAGTAAAACAGTCCTAGTAGTTAATTTGACAGTGTTGTGGGAATTAGTTGTTTAGCAGAGTGATGGCATTCAAGAAAAAGTTGTCCTTGTGCCTTGTTGTTCTGGTGTGCAGAGCCCTATAGCATTGTTTTGAGGGTTGAAGTTGAAACAATTTATGTCCAGGATGCGAAGAGTCTGCAGATATTTTCACAGCCTGCTTTTTGACTCATGCAGTATACAGGTCCTCAATGGAAGACAGGTTGGTAGTAACTGTTTTTTCTGCAGTTCTAATTATCCTCTGAAGTCTATTTCTGTCTTGTTGGGTTGCAGAGCCAAACCAGACAGTTTTAGAGGTGCAGATGACAGACTCAATAATTCCTCTGTAGAACTGAATCAGCAGCTCTTTGGGAAGTTATGAGCTTTCAAAGTTGCCTATTCTCTGAATTACTCAAATTTTCCGCTACCGGTTCTCCAGAACCTGTCAGAACCTGCTGGATTTCATCCCTGGTCTGTGGCTAAGGGCTACTCATGGAAATAGTTGAAGAGAAAAAAACCAATCTGAACATGGGCATAAAAGTGTTCCGTTCTTTTTACAATTACCTGCCAAGGTTGTAGCTCAAAAGGTTCAGCAATTTTCACCTTCCTGAAGGATCTCTGATGGGATTGAGAGAACAACATGGCATTCAAAGCATGTGCTGCTGCATAAACACCGTTATAGATGCTGTAGCTATGTACAGTGGTTTCCATCTCAAATACAGGCCCGGGAAGGTCCTGTAATCTCTCTTTTCCAGTACACATTTCATTATTCCCTATTTCCATATCAGGATTTGGAAAAGTACAGTCAAATGCTTGCTCCCAAAACTCCTTCAGGAAGCCCTGACTTTTGGTCTTGGATGGTTTTATGCCTTCAAGAAATGTATTGAACCCTGGAAGATCTCTTGAGTGAAATGTAAAGGAAATGGCACCCTGAAAAAAATCCAAGTCCCAACTTCTTTGCAGGAAGGATAGTGTGAAATCAATGCCATTTGTCATGACCCATACTTTCATAAATGAATCTTTTAATTTATTTCTGGGGTCTTGTATGAATAGAATGAATCTCAGCTGGACCAGCGTCACTGATTCACCATAGAGGAGGAATACCTTGGTTTTGTGATCAATTAGAGGTTCATCGATATATGAAGTTATTTCGATCATTTCCTCAATGTTATCCAAAAGGAGGCGCGGTGAGATTTTTTGTCTGTAAGCTGTGCAGATGCCATTCTGGAAAAGCAAAGCTTCCAGAGTCTGCAGGAAGTTCTGTCCATCGTCATTGTCATGAATGAAGATCCCGATCCAGGTCCATCCAAAATGTTGGAGCAATTTAAGAATCCCCAAGTACTGTTGGGCTTCGTTGGAGACCATGGAATAGAATGAAGGGACCAGAGTGGAATCAATCTTCCCAGGGACCAGAGCACCATAGGCGAGCTACAAATATAATTATAATTTTGAAAACCGGGGGACAGCTTCATTTCTGTATGACTGATTTGTTACCATTTTTGAAACAACTTGTCAGTGCATAGAAAAAACAGGAGTTTAACATGAGAAAAAAATACATTATTTCCATGTTTTATAGTGCAAGACCCCCTACCTGTGGAATCTTGTAGAGACCAAGGATATCTGCCATGTAAAAAGAGGTATCAGAACCAAGTCCTCCAATGATGGCTATCAGATTCTTCTGTCTAGTACATTTGTAGTTGAGAAGAAAGCTCCTTGATTTGAAGAGCAGGTCCAAGGTGGTCCGATAAGTCATCTTTGCATCAAAGTAGCTGTCATAGATATGGAATCCAACGGTAACATTAGGCAAGATCTGGGGATCCTCATTGATCTCCTTCACAGCAAAGGCCACGGCAAGGCCATGCTGGTAGAACTTTGTAACCATACTGAAAATAGAAGTGCATTCTTTTTCCAAAAATGTGCAGAAATCAAGCTTCCAATGTTTACAAAGCTACAAAACATCCTTCACCAGCATCCTATTCATGTTTACAAAAACACTCTTTTACTTGATTTTTTTTTCTAAACTCAATTACAAAAGTCCACCTAGTTTTTAAAATGTGATTTGCAATAAAAAAACTGGAGAGATTAAATGCAACACTATAAAAATATTAATTTTAATTGAATTTTTAATTGCAACTGTATTTTTTTTAAAACAAAGAAAAAACATTGTTCACCATTCAGAGTTACAGTGTACTTGGTAAGAGGGGTTGTTGTACATATTGAATCAATTGATCAATAAATTTAAATTTTTAGCACTGAAGCCATTAAAGGAAAAAAAAAATGAAGAAGGGATGGAGCACAGGGGCTGCAAGGACAAAAGCACAATTGTAATTTTCATGAGAAGACAAGGAAACATTGAATAGAAAGTTCCATATGCATAGAAAATTGTAACTGACATCAAGTTTATTGCATTATTATAAATGAATGGAAAAACCACAGCTCAAGTCACCTGGTTATAAAATATAGCAGCATAAAAGTATATCTTTAATATAGTCGCACTTTATTTATTTATTTATTTTATTTTGCAAGCTAGATATTGTAACTGTTTTCCCATCAAAGAAAATAGAGGCTGACTATTTTTGTTGTTGTTTCCTAGCACTTTACCTTTCTCTAGAATTTTAGACCAATGTTTCAAAATAAAAAGAATTATCCATAAGGATGGACTAATGCACTGGTTACTTAACGGTAGGGCTAATACTGAGTAAGGTATTATTGTTTATGAAACATTATCTCTCACAGACAAAGTTCCTCAGTTCCACCTTTGTTTTCAGTCTGGCTAATATTTGCAGGTGTAGTGACCAAAACACACAAACACACACAAACATATTCTCTCAAAGTTGCATTTTTTATTCCAAAAGACAACTGGACTGTTTCTTTATTTGTGTCATCATTTTCCAAGGTATCAGTGGATATTCTCAGTCATCCAGATCATAGCTGATATAGTTGTCCAGTTGCTTTTTGAAAAAACACCTTTGAGATTCTTCTCAAAGATGCTGCATCAGTTATAATGATAACCAATGAACATTATGTGTAACCTATAACATTATAACTGTTGTATAATCTATAGCATTATAACTGATGAAGCTTCCTGAAGAAGAAGCAAAATGTCTCAGAACATAGAATAATAGAGTTGGAAAGAACCTCGTAGCTCTTCCAGTCCAACCTCCTGCTTGAGTAGGAGATCCTACATCTGTCTGTGGAGATTCTCAGTCATCAGGGTCATGGTTGTCCTAATGATGCTTTTTCAAGAGGCAATTGGACTTTCTGGTTTTTCTTTAAAGACGTTTTGCTTCTCATCAAAAGAAGCTTCTTCAGCTCTGAGAAGCAAATCATCTTCAAAGAAAGAAGAGGAAGTCCGGTTACAATACCTTTTGAAAAAGCACCTTTGGGGGACCCTATATCATTTCAGACATATGGTTGTCCAGTCTCTTTTTGAAAGCCTTCACTGGTAGTCTTCCATCTTCTTCCTCTTCCTCTTCAAATAAAAAACAAACAAACAAACAATCCAGTTGTCTTTTGAAAGAAAAGACATTAAACCTTCGAGATAACTATGACCTGGATTTCTGAGAATCTCCATAGGTAAAAACACTTACTCAGAAAAGTCAGCTGAGACCTGTGAAGGCATTTCCTCAAATAGATCTTCTCTGAACGCATATGAAAACTGAGAGACCATCCCACCAATGAGGAGGTCAGCTGGCTCGTACCACTCATGAGGAATGGGGATAAGATCACTCTGGTGACATTTCAGACCGGCTATATCTGCCACTAAGTTAAATATCCAAGCTAAAACCAAAGATTGTATCATCGTCTGAGAGAAAATCTCACTTTTCGGCATCTGTACAGTCTAGTTCATTTCAACTGCCATTTTAATCCGCCTCTGATTGGGACCATTATCATTTTTGAGAAAAATTAGATTGGTTCCCACTTAACAAAGAGATAAATGCAAGTCGATGTGTATCAACTGAGCCTGCTAACATTCTAAATCCAGATGGATATCAGTAGATTAAAAAGGAAGAGATTTGAAAAATTAACTCTTCAGAAACTCACTTACTTCAGGTCCCTCCTCCCAGTTTTGAATATCAGAAGCATAATAGACATGTTCAGACTTATTTTCCCCTGAGAAATAGTTGAACAATAGGTTGGCTGAAACAAAATTGATTTGACTAAATCCAGAGAGAGATAATTCAGAGAATAATTCTTTGAATGCTGAGTTTGGAATTCTAAATAACGTTTTTTTTTTGGTAATAATTGTATTTTCTTTCTTCCTTCAAGTTTGGAAGGTAGTGTGGCATATTGAGTTAGCAAGTGTGCTATACCACCCATCTATGCCCATCTAGTTTTGCTGACCCAACTGCAAATGCAACGGTTTCTGATATAGTCAGTTGCTGCCATCACTGACTATTGGGGGTGAATCGCTGGCCCCCACGGAGAGGGCTCGCAACTTGGGCGTCCTCCTGGATTCACGGCTGTCTTTAGAAGAACATTTGATGGCCGTGACCGGGAGGATTTTTCATCAGGTTCGCCTGATTTGCCAGTTGCGTCCCTTTCTGGATTGGGACTCATTACGCATGGTCACTCATGCTCTCATCGCTTCCTGCCTGGACTACCGCAACACTCTCTACATGGGGCTCCCCTTGAGGAGCACCCGGAGGCTCCAACTGGCGCAGAGTGCGGCCGCATGGATGGTTATGGGAGCGACATGGCATTCCTATGTAACACCTCTCCTGTGCGAGCTGCACTGGCTCCCAGTGGTCTTCCATGTCTGCTTCAAGGTCTTGGTTACCACCTTTAGAGCGCCCCATGGCTTAGGACTTGGTTATTTACGAGACCGCCTGCTGCCACCAGTAGCCTCCCACCAGCCAGTACGCTCTCATAGAGAGCGGCTCCCCCGGGTGCCATCGGCCAAACAATGTCGACTGATGGCCCCCAGGGGGAGAGCCTTCTCTGTGGGGGCACCTACTATCTGGAATGAGCTGCCCAAGGAGATACGGAGGATCCCGGATCTACACACCTTCCACTGCGCTCTCAAGACCTTTTTATTCCATCAGGCTGGCTTGGCCTATTTTTTTCCCTTTTTCCCCTTTTTAAAATGCAAATTTTAATTCATTCTTAATTTATTGGGGTGTTTTTAAATCTGTCTTCAGCCAAATTGTTTAATTCAGCTTTATTCTGTTTTTAAATTTTGTATTTATGTGTTTTTATCTTGTGGCTGTTCACCGCCCTGAGTCCTTCGGAAGTAGGGCGGTATGCAAATTAACTAAACTAAACTAAACTAAACTAAACTAAACTAAACTAAACTAAACTAAACTAAACTAAACTAAACTAAACTAAACTAAACTAAACTAAACTAAACTAAACCACCCAGCCATACCCACCTAGTGGCTGTGAGTTGTCCCCTTCTTTCAAGAGGAGTTGGAAAGGAGGTTACGTACATGGATAGGGGTTTCCAACAAATCCTTTGGACAGCCCTTCAGGTTCAATCATTGCTTGGTGACGCAATGCTAAGAAAGCAGAATTTCAGTCTAACTATGGCCACAGTCAGAAGTTTGATCCTGGTTGACTCAAGATTGACCCCTCCTTCCCTCCTTCCAAGGCTGATAAAATGAAGGCTCAGATCATTGGGGGCAAAATGCTGATGCTGCAAACCACCCTTAGTGTCACTGCGTTATTTTATTTACCAGCTGAGCTTCATATTTCTGGACTATCAGACTTTCCGTAGCTTGCCAAGAATTGTTATCAAAAGCTACTACGCATGTCTATCCACCCACATTCCTTCACACACTTTTCCTTTGTTCTCTTGCCAGGAGTGCCGGTTGCTGTGAAAAGCAGCCGGCCCAAATTACTTTCAAAATGTAGCAATTATCTTTCTTAGTTAGTGAGGTGTTTTATTTTCTTTATTACAAATAAATGAGTTTTATTAGAGAACTCTTCTTCGGGTTTTCTTTTCAGAATATTGCAACTTGGAGAAGCCTCGATCCATCCTTTAATCAGGGTGATTTGTCCCAGAGCCAAAGATGAGATTAATCAATGCCCTGACATCTGGTAGCTGGGATGGTTGATTTATGGCTTTTTTCCTTGTTTGTTATTTCTGATAAGAATGCATAGGCAATTAGTTTTTAGCTACTGAGGTACGCTAATTATTTTTGCTAAGATGCCGAAGAAGAAGTAAAACAAATACAGAATGCATTTTGCCGAAGATATAGATATCTCTGCTCTCACTAATGAAGAAACGAAAAGAATTCTACAAACGCTTCAGGAGGAAAATAACAGAAGAGCTGTTTTCGAAGATGATGATTTCCGACTGAGGTCAGTAGCATTTTCTTCTGATTTTCAAAGCTCTGAAAAAGTCCTCCCAGAACCTTCTGAATTTGTAACCCTTGGTGCAGAGCCAGATTCCCCACAAACGGCAAAGTATTTTCACCCCTATGCAGAGATAGAAGTAATTTACTGTTCTCCTCAAAGCCCAGAACTCACTCGGCGTGGGATGGCCATCAAATCCTACCGTGAGCATGTAAAATATTATGAAAATGAACTGTCTCGATTTAGGAGGTTTTTGTTTATGCTTGAGCAGGATAAAACATATAAAAGTGCCATCTTGTCTTCTTCCTCAGAGCCAAAGACACACCCCCTGGTGGATTTTGTATCAGGCCAATCAGAACAGAGAGCAATGCATACGTCACATGAAAGTCTCCCTGATCAAGTTACACATGTCTTACATAATCACTCCTACTCTAAAGCGTACAATGCCATGTATGCAAAGCTGCCCGAAGCTAAAGGTGCAGCACCATCTGCTGGCGAAAGTAATTTACTACAGGAAGCTGAAATGGCACAAGTGTTTCCACAGGCCCAAACTCCAACACCCCCTGGTGGTGTTGGTGTCCTTTTAGATGGAACACAACCATGCTTAGTGCAGCAAAGGCAAATGACTGCATCCCCAGTAGGTCATACCAATATTGCAACTCAAGCACAAATAGGGCCAGCTCCTGGTCCACCTCCAATGGCACAACCAAGACCATTTTTAGGTCCACAACAGGCACATCAAATACCACAGGCATTTCTGCCAGCACAGCTAGCATATCAAATGCAGGCTCCTTACCAGGCATTTTCTGTCTCTCCACTAACTGGTGAGTCAAAACTAAAAATGTCAGGACATAATTATAAAGCCTGGGTCAGTGAGATTACACTATTGCTTCTTAGAGAAGGCACTCACTGCATGATTTTTAATCCTCCTGGACAACCTTGGACTTTTGCAATAAGAGATTTAGAGATAAGGGCTTGTACAACATTATTGATGTCCATGGATACTGAATTACAGGTCACTTTCCCACCAAATACAACAGCCCGACAATTGTAGCTCAATTGGAAAATTGCTACAGGCCTGTCTCAATTGAATCTTCATGTTTACTCATGTCTGAACTCCACGGTTCGAGATTGAAACCCGGTGAACAAATTGGAGGGCATTTGACCAAACTGAAAGGACTGAGAACAGAATTGAGAGAAAGAGGCCATAACATTGAAGATATTCAAATGATCAGCATCATTATTAACTCTTTGAATTATGAATGGAAAGATGCTGTTACAAAAATTAACCAAGTCCCAATTGCTCAATGCACAGTGGACAATGTCTGTAGACTTTTAATTGAAGAAGAGGCATTCATGTTGGCCACGCCACATTTGAGAGGACCACCCACATCAAGAGCTCCAGTTAGGCACCCCTTCCAAGGAAGGACCTATGCTCCAAGGATGCCAAGATGTGACACCTGTGATCGTGTGGGACATGCCACCTGGGATTGTCCCCAACAAATTCCAGCTCCCGTCATGTACCAGCCCAGAGGAACAGATTCCAGAGGCAGAGGTAGAGGCAGAAGACAAGGTTGTCGTGGTCCCCGGCGTGATCCACAAACTCCACTCGCCACATTGGCTTTAACCAATGATCCACAACCTCAACCAGAGTACGACAGACGACTCCTGTGGACTTTGGACAGTGGTGCAGCATTGCATGTTACCTACAGAAAGGAACTTTTCACAGAGATGCACGAACCTGAACCTGAACTACGTGAACTTTATTCTTTTTCCAATCATCCTTGTCAGGTCAAAGGAAAAGGAACTGTTTATGTTGAAGAGTTTGATGCATTCATTCCTGATGTTTATTATATACCAACAGCAACCAGTAACTTGCTTAGCCAGAGTCACTTGTCTAGAGCATTAAAATTCCAGGTTCACCACCTTGAAAATGCAATTTACATAGTTAAAGATGGAGATATTGTTGCTGGAACCATATTAATTGGTGGTGTTTATTATTTAAAGCCAAAGCCTAAAACACAAACACAGGCAAGTATACAAACTCCAAAAGAGGACAGCACAGGCCCAGAGAGAGATGCTCCAGAGAGAGATCCTGTTGCTATTCCAAAGGCTCCTAAAGCCAACAAAAAGAGAGTTGGTAAACAGGTTGCTCAGAGCAAGCCTGAGGTTCCGCATAAAAATGTCAATGTTGAGAATTCACTAACTGGTAAACCTTTGCATTCCAGGTGTATCCATAAATGGCATAGAAGATTGGGGCATGCCAGTTTCTGTGTTCTTAGGAAGATGCCGGAGTTCGCAAAAGGTTTGGATCGAAATGGGTGTAAGGTGTTTTGGGATTGTGCTGTCTGCAAAAAGGCCAAATCCAAAGCAGCAGCCATTCCCAAACGCGCTACACGCCTGTCAACATGCATTTTTGATTTGGTTCACACTGACATAGTTGGTCCTTTCCCACCATCATTTGGTGGTAGAAAATATTTTCTAACAATTGTTGATAATTACTCTAGATATGGATATGTATATCCTATGAAAGAAAAAATCAGAGACTTTTCAGATCTTTAAAGACTTTGCAGCCCTTGCTTCTACCCAACACCAAGTTCGCATCGCCAGAATCCAGAGTGATTGTGGTGCCGAATTCATGTCCCAGCGTTTCCAGGACTGGATGCGTAAGAATGGAATTATTCATCAGACTTCAGCCCCTTACACACCGGCTCCTAATGGAGTCGTAGAACGAAGACAAGGGGTCCTGCAAACCATGATGCGTTGTCTCCTAGAAGACGCCAACCTTGGTAAGATATACTGGGGTGAAGCTATCAAGTATGCAAATTACATTGTCAACCATACTTGGAGCAGTGTAACAAATCAGACTCCTTTCTTCATGTTGTATGGCTACAAGCCCGATCTTAAAAACATCCATATTTTTGGTTCATACGCTGTGGTGAACATTCCCTTAGCTCAAAGAAGAAAAGGAAGTCCAGCAGCAAAGAGACTGAGATTTATGGGTATTGATGATAACTCAAAATGGAGCAAATTTATTGACTCTAAACATGTAATTGTGATTTCCCAATCTGCTAATTTTGAAGAAGATATTGACTGGTCCAGGATTCATTCCAATGATCCTGGAGTTTATTTTCCTAGAGATGATACTGCTGATGACACGCAGATTGATGATCAAGATTCCGATTGGATGAGTCCACGGGAGGAGACCGGGGCAGGTCTTGAGAATGTTATCTGGGAAGAGTTTGATCCTGTGGCTCCCGAGGATGTGGACAGGGTTCTGGGTAAGATTAGTGCTGCCACGTGTTTATTGGACCCGTGTCCCTCCTGGTTGGTACTGGCCTCCCGGGAGGTTACACGAGGCTGGCTCCAGGGAATTATAGGTGCTTCTTTTCAGAATATTGCAACTTGGAGAAGCCTCGATCCATCCTCTAATCAGGGTGATTTGTCCCAGAGCCAAAAATGGGATTAATCAATGCCCTGACATCTAGAGTAATGTAACACACTATGGAGTGGCATATAAGCTATAATAGCCTTTGCTATTGCTATACCAGCAACTCTCTAATACACATCAACTCGGGTGTCATTATTCTGATTAACTCTTAAATGGGACTCATTGCTCTTGCCTGTCATGTCAGATGATTTCAGTGTGCTTTTGTGCATGTACTCCACTTTCTCTGGAGTTTTTCTATGCCACTTTCAGCCTTCTGCTTCTCATGATATGGCTTCAACTTGGGCCTTATAACAACTATTACTGTATTTTTCGGACTATAAGACACACTTTTTTGTCTCCCTTAAAGAGGATGAAAATGTCTGTGTGTCTTAAAGACTGAATATTGCTGAAACCCCGCCCACCAGCTAGCCATTTTTTGGCCTCTGCACGTCCCATTTTTGGGCCTTTATTTGGCCTGTTTTCAGGGCTTTTTTTAGCCCATTTTTCACCCCAAAAAAGGGCCCCCAAAAGCCTCGAAAATGGGCCATAAAAGCCCCCAAAATGGGCCAAAAAAAGTCAAACCTCTGCTCAAGCAGAAAACCTTGCTAGACAAATGGTTGTCCAAACTCTTCTTAAAAACCTCCAGTGTTGGAGCAACACAATTTCTGGAGATGAGTTATTCTATTGATCAATCATTCTAACTGTCAGGAAATCTCTCCTTAGTTCTAGCTTGGTCCTCTCCTTGATTAGTTACCATTCATTGTATCCTGTCCTTCCTTCAGGTGCTTTAGCATGTAGAATGATGCCCCGCTTCTTTGTGGCAGCCCTTTAGATATTGGAACACTGCTATCTTGTTACTCCTTGCTCTGCCAAAATGTTTGCCTTTATCAGTAATTTGGTACCCAGAGGACGGGGAGCTCTGAAGCAAAGCAATCTGATATCTGGGCATCATTATGTGGAGTTTGGTTGACCAGAAATATCTTCTGGAGAATGAGCAAAACTCTAAGAATGCATTGATGCCAATAAAAGGAAAAACTGGAGAAAAACCAGGTAAAACATTTGAAGAGGCATTTTGTAAAGCAAACTTAGACAGCCATATTCACAGGACGGCTGAAAAATCTTCCCAGGTCATCTGAGAATGTCCAGACATGTCTTACCTTGGTGTTATTGATAAAAGAAATTCACAAACATGTGAAAAATGCCTTAGAACCCTTAAAGTCAGAATACCAAGCTTTTTATAAGACTGGACTGCCTCAGGGGAGAGGTTCCAATGCTTTGTATATCCCTCTTGATAAAGAAGCTAAATATTATTAAGTAAACAGAAGTGATGGTAATTGATGTTTGAATCCCCAAATCTTACTCATACTAATAAACGTTGTACCAGAAAGGAAAGATATCTAATATTGTAACTCTTTATTCTTATTATCTTCACCATAAATCTTGGTAAAGAAGTTGAATAATATTAGGAAATATAAATGACATTACAATGAATTTTTGATCCCAAAATCTTAAACATACTAATCAACATTGTACCAGAAAGTAAAGGAATTGAATTCTTCAGTTCTTTCTTCTTACTAGCTGATCCCTGGTATTCATCTCTGGTCTGAACAGAATGATGTAACATTTAGGGGAAAAGATACATCCCAGTAATCCAGCACTAGAAACTAAGATGGAGAAGATCTCCACAGCCAACAAGGCTTTTCCTGTGGAGCTCAGGTAAGTTGGAACAAATAGCACCCAAACACTGCAAAATACCAGCATGCTAAAGGTAATGAATTTGGCTTCATTGAAGCTGTCCGGTAATCTGCGAGCACAGAAGGCCACAAAGAAGCTGGCAAGAGCCAGGAAGCCCATGTAGCCTAGGACACAGGAGAACATGACCGTAGAGCCTTCGTTACATTCATTGATGATGGCCTCGGTCACAGAATGCATGTTCAACTGTGGGAACGGAGGGGAAGATCCTAGCCAGATGGCACAAAGGCCAACTTGGATGAGAGAGAAGAAAAGGACAATGGAGGTTGCCATCCTTCTTCCCACCCACTTCTTCATGTTGGAGTCTGGCCTGGTAGCCATGAAGGCTACAACCACAGTGAGGGTTTTGGCCAAGATGCAAGAAACAGCCACGGAGAAGATGATGCCAAAGGTTGGTTGTCGGAGAAGGCAAGTGACTTCACCGGGTTGACCAATGAACAGGAGAGGACACAGGAAGCAGAAGTGGAGGGAGATAAGGAGAATGTAGGTGAGGTCCCGGTTGTTGGCTTTGACCAGAGGGGTATCTCTGTGCTTAAGAAATATTCCTAATATGAGAGCAGTGATCAAAGACAATGAAATAGAAACGGAGGCCAAAGAAAACCCTAGAAGTTCCTTGTAAGAAAGGTATGTTACAACTTTGTGAATGCAGTCATCTTTTCCTTTGGTTGGGTATTGGTCTTCTGGACATTTGAGGCATTTTTCCATATCTTTAAGACAGATAGAAAGGAAGGAAGAACAAAATATTTCTGGTTAATTTGTGTATAGCACTTTGTCTCCCAAGGAGAGTTGTAACATCATGAATTTGTGTATGTGTGTGCATGTGTATCTTTATATATATCTTTAGATAGATAGATAGATAGATAGATAGATAGATAGATAGATAGATAGATAGATAGGTAGGTAGGTAGGTAGGTAGATAGATAGAAAGATGGATAGGTAGGTAGGTAGGTAGGTAGGTAAGTAGATAGATAGATAGATAGATAGATAGATAGATAGATAGATAGATAGATAGATACAGTAGACAGACAGACAGACAGACAGACAGACAGAGTGGTGGGCTGCAACCAGTTTTTAAACAACCGGTTCTGTATGTGCAGCATTCAAAATACAGCAATTTGAAGCTCGGCTGTTTACATTTTAAGGCAGCCCTGGTAAGTAGAACAGTGGAGGTGTGGAAATCAGCTGTGCCGTGCAAATCAGCTGAACCAGAAAGAAGGAAATATAGGACAGGATAGGGCAGGGGTGGGTGGGGCCAGCTAATCATTAGAACTACTGTTTCACATGAACCAGTCTGAACTGGCAGCATCCCACCACTGGATGGATGGATGGATAGATAGATAGATAGATAGATAGATAGATAGATAGATAGATGTCAATTTGACTTCATGATTATGACATTCTGCAAGGAACCAGAAGATTGTGAGTTCTACTCCCACCTTAGACAAAAAGTCAGTGGGTTGACCTTCACTAAGAGCCACCAAATGTAACATGGACTGCTTTGGATTTCACATAAGTAGAAATGTGCTTTTTCAAGGGGAACTTTCTGTTTTTTCTTTGAAGGTGCTTTGCTTCTCATCCAAGAAGCTTCTTCAGCTTCTTGAATGAAAAGTGAAACATCTTGGATGAGAAGTGAATGCATATGATGGGGTGAGTTCCTGTCCTTGCCCCATCTTATGCCAACCTAGCATTTTGAAAGCATGAAAATGTGAGCAGATAAATAGGTACCACTTTGGTGGGAAAGTAACAGAACTCCTTGACATCATGCTGCCTATGTACTCAAGAGATGTTAGTTTCAGAATTCTGGTTAGTTAACTGATGCTACAGCTTATATTACTGCTGTTAGATGAGAAACAAGAGACTGTTATAGCAATGGATAATGTACCTGTTGTGTTTGAAATCTCCCCTTCAGGGCAAGGAACACAATCATAGCAACAAAATTTTTCCCCTTCCTTTTTCTTCTTGTGTTTTCCACGATGGCACTGTTCATTACACACTGAAAGGGGACAGACCTAATATAAGTAGGAAAAAAAAACTGGAATGAGAGCGATGCATTCAGGTATCTCTCTGTACAGGTGGTCTTTGACTTATAACAGTTCATTTAGTGACCATTCGGAGTTTACTGCAGGATTGAAAAAAGTGACTTCCAGCCGTTTTTCACACTTACATCCTTTGCAAATCCCTGTAATCATGTGATCAAAATTCAGATCCTTGGCAAATGGTTCATATTTATGAGAATTTGGGGAAGGGGTGTTCCCATCTGCTCTAGCTGAACTTCTTTTGTCTAGTTTAGGTGATATTTTTCTTTAACGACTTAGTTATTTGCCAAAATGTGCTTATTCATAAGGCAACTGTCGATGCAGGAGCCATCTTTGAATGTCTTCAGGGTTGCCACAGTGAGGCTGGATGGAGCTGTGGAAAAGGGAGGGGAGTATAGCTAACTGAGAGGAACATGTAGCCAAAATAACATTCTTTCTTCTGGGAACAAAGTCTCACCAGAACTTAGAGGGGCATGGATGGGAGACATCCAGAATGGGGAGACAGACCTGATAGGGGAATGTGATGGTTCTGTATGATGGGGGGGGGGGAAAGAACTTTAGACTTTGAACAAGGTGGGGAAAACATGGGGAACTTCAGAGTCGGGTTTTACCAGCTGTGCCAATATGACATGCCTAATAAAACTCCACTTTGAGGAAACCTCTGGCTATGGAGTTTTGATTTCATTTGGGCTTTTACTTGGAACCCTGACAGCAACTGGACTTTGTTTTTGTTTGAAGACATTTCACTTCTCATTCAAGAAGCTTCTTTAGATCTTCAGTTAGAATTGAAGAAGTTTCTTGGATAAGAAGCAAAACATCGGCCTTTTGAAAAAGCACCTTTGGGACAACCATATCCTGGATGGAAGGATAGAGTAGAGTAGAGTAGAGTAGAGTAGAGTAGAGTAGAGTAGAGTAAAATAGAATAGAGTAGAGTAGAGTAGAGTAGAGTAGAGTAGAGTAGAATAGAATAGAATAGAATAGAATAGAATAGAATAGAATAACAGATTGGAAGGGACCTTGGAGGAAACCCTACACCACTTCAGACAAATGGTTATCCAACATCTTCTTAAAAATTTCCAGTGTAGGGGCATTCACAACTTCTGCATGGATGACATGTGAATCTCCATAAAGACTTAGTAACTCCTTATCTATCTCCTGAAGGAATCTTTTAGACAACATTCCTGGCTACCCAGCCTCTTTACATGCCTGCTTCATCTTTAGGTATGGCAGCTTCAGTCTAGTCTCACAAACTGTGTGGTAATTCACTTTACAACCTTAACAAAAATGTTGTCAAGTCAGTCACACACACCTCAACAGCTGCTTTGCTTAACAGTGGAAAATCTGGTACCAAATATGGTCATAGGTCAAGAGCTACCTGTATACAGAAATCATAATATTTTGAAAAGTAGTATTTGCAAGAATCTTGGTCCCAAGCTTGTAGGATAAACAAAGCATCACATTTTTCATTTGTACTTTAATTGAAGTACAAGTCAGATTTAGAGCCTGAAGAACAGCTTATATCCCAGAGCAGTGACTAAGTTGAATTCTACTGTATAGTGCAATACTAATGCAGTATCAGGGGTTTTCAATTCAATTGTGTAGAATGTGAAGGTTGTGCTTATTATTGTTGTTGTTGTGTACAACAGTGTATGCTGTACACTGAAGGTGGCATTTAATTTTGTTGTACGAGGTGCAATGACAATAAAGTAAACTTAAACTTAGAGAGGATTCTGCAGATGCTAATAAAAACAGATAGGTGGAGATTTCACTAGAAAGAAAATAAGAGGGACTGATGTTCAGCCTTATGGCATTTTTGGTCTGAGTGTCCAGGTTTTGTAGTAAAGGTAATAACAGTCCTTTTATTTGGGGTGATGTGTATGAAAGCCATGGAGAAACCAAAATTGGGAACTGGGGAAAAGAGAAAGTACAGGCAAGGAAGCAAGTGGAATGATATGGAGAAGTGAAGGAACACTTGCCTGAAGTCTTTCAAACATGGCAATGTTATCTATGCTAAATCCAGACCTGATTGGATGTGAAATCAATGTTGGTTATCCATCTGGAGAACATGGGCTTTCTCAAGAAACCACAAGAATACATACCTGATTGAAAGCTCTAGGCCACAAAATCGTATTGTCACTGATGACAAATTCATCTTCTTGGGGTCCATTTGGATCTATCCATCCAATTTTCACTCTCTCAAAGGACCTGTTTGGAAAAATGACCATGTGCACAACGTCAATTCCACCTCTCATTTCCTTTTGCTCATTGAAGGACACTGTCTCACCAGCAGAATTGTTGAAAGAAACCCTTTGAAGGTAGGGATGGAGCTAATAGAAAGCCAAGAGGAAAAAACAGAAAAGCTTACAACATGTAGAAGAAAGAAAACAAAAGTGATGAATATCCATTAGATTTCATTTCTGCTTGCAGTTAGGGTGACATAGTTCTACTTCCCTAATTCCAGTCATTAATTCTGATTAAGAAATATTATGACCTCACAGACCTCAAATGAGCCTCAGGCTAATTTCTTCTCTATCACTTACCTAGAATAGAATAGAATAGAATGAAATGGAAGGGAAGGGAAGGGAAGGGATTCCTCATTAGAATATATAAGTTATATTGATATATTTACATATTTAACCGCCTATTAGAGTGCTAAGTGTCGAAAATACTTATAGAAACTATATGTTTAATTAATATTGGAAGATTTATATAAGACAAACTCTAAATATTATTGCTGATAAACATATCATTATAAGTAACAAAACTGAAAAGCAAGAAGAGTACTTAATTTTATGAGATTTTGGGAGAACCTACTAAAAAGAATTAATATGACAAGCACTGGCATAACCACCATAACTAAAACAACTTAAAAAATAACGCCAAGCCAGGCCTCCATGGCATCCCCTGCCCAACAGAGATCTATAGAAACGATGTTAGGAACAGAAAAAGAAAAGGCAGCCTCCATTTCCAGCATGCAAAATATTCAACTAGCTTTGCCAATGATACAGGAAACAATGAGCAAAACCCAGGAAATGATTGCTAATAATCATGAAGAGACAAGACAAAACCATGATGATTTGAAATCTGATGTGGGAAAGATAAACAACAACATACAAAAAATGGATGATAAGATAGAAAAGATCCAACAGAACATTGCCAAAAACTAACAAAGGATCCAAAAAACGGAACTTAAAATGGAACAAACAATGAAAAAAGTAGAAATGTTGGAACATCAACAGCTGGCAAGCAATCGAGAGATGGAAGATTCACTCACACTTCTGGAAATGGAAAAAGCATCACTATATTTAAGATTCCAGAACATAACGAAAACCAAAGAAGAAGACCTGGGAGAGATTATGACGGAGATTTTTGCGGAAGCACTACAGAGGGATAAAAATGATATAAGAAGAGATATTGATGAAATTTACAGGGTGTATACCAATTATGCATGTAGGAACAAGCTCCCAAAAGAGGTACACGTTCGTTTCACCAAAAAAATAAAATAAAAAAAAATTAAAAAAAAATAAAAAATAAAAGAGGAGATATACAGAAAGATGAGAGAGGAAGTGATGTACCATAAAGGAAAGGAAATAATAACATTGAAGCAAATCCCGAGACGTGTGAGAGACCAGAGGAAAAACTACAGCTTCCTCACATCCCAATTAAATAAACGTAAAGTGATCTTCCGTTGGCTAATACCAGATGGCATTTTGATCTCGTGGCAGGACAAAAAAGTGAAGATAGACAACGTAGAAGGAGCCCACAAATTTTTCAACCAATATTTTGTCATGGAAGAAGAACAAGAAATTAGAGAGGAATGGGAAAATAAGAACCAAGAAGAACAATCCATAGAAGGAACAGAAGATGAATAAGAGGAGAAGGAGAAACTGGAAAGAGAAAAAATGGAGAGAGAAGGAGCAAGGGGAAAAACACAACAAAGAACAAAGAACACAAGCAAACAAAAGACAGCCAATAAATAAGAAGGAAGATGGAACAGGAAATAAAGATGATTTCGATCAATATAAATGGATTGAAAGCCCCAACTAAAAGAACCCAGACATTTGCTAAATTATACAAAATGGAGATGGATATAATTAATTTACAAGAAGTTCATATTAAAAAATGCTATCAAAAAATATTAGAAAACACAAGATTAGGAAATCTTTACACTTCACTATCAGCCCCCCAAAAAAGAGGTATTGCAGTCTACATTAAGAAGCACCTAAAAACAAAGCAGATATATACAGACGATGAGGGAAGAGTTTTAATGATCGAAATACAGACAGAGTTAAAAAAAAATATTACTGATCTCAATCTACGCACCGAATGAAAACCAATGGGCCTTCTATAAAAATATACACAATAAAGTAAAAGATTTGGATTATGAAAATATCTGCCTTGTAGATGATTTTAATGCCATTTCGGATACAGAAAAAGACTATAAGAGTACCAAGAAAAATAAAACCAGGAAAAAAACTTTGCCAGATATTTTTATGGAAATGGCCCAAGAACTATGTTTACAGGATGCATGGAGGGAAATAAACAAAGAAAGAAAACAGTACATGTTCTATTCTAATCCACATCTATCCTGGTCTAGGATAGACATGGCCTGGATGACAACAGACCTCAGGAAAGATCTAGAAGAAATAGAAATATCGACAAACATATGGGCAGATCATAGTCCACTTAAAATAACTTGGAAAGGATATCGAAAAAAAAAAAAGAGATGGATGATGAACACCGAAATTCTAAAAGAGAAAGAATATATACAAATGATAGAAAAAGAAATGAAGATTTTTTTTCGAGATTAATAGCAAAGAGCAAACCTCCCTCCAAAATCTGTGGGACACAGTGAAAGCATACATAAGAGGTCTGACAATAGCATATCTGGCAAAGAAAAATAAAGAAAAACAGCAGAAAAGAGACAAACGGTTAGAAGAACTCAAGGAGCATGAACATGAATTACAGAATGAACCCCAAATAAAAGAATCAAAGAAAAAATAAGTCTGATAAAGCACAAAATAAATTTGATCACGCAAATAGAAATAGCTAGGAAGATTAAACTAGTGAAACAGAATTATTTTGAACATGCCAACAAAACAGGGAGATGGCTGGCATACAAACTGAAGAAAGAAAAAGAAAAACGGATCATACACCAACTACAGGATAACACTGGAGAGATACAATACAGAAATAAGGACAAAAAGAATATAGCAGGAACATTCTTCCAAAAACTATATGAACAGGAAGAACCCCCAGAAGAAGACATCAGACAATACTTAAAAGAAGCCGAGATTAAAGAACTAACAGAGACACACAGATATTTATTGGACAGGCCAATTATAATGACAGAACTTATTGAGGCAAGGAAAAAACAGAAGATAAATAAAACCCCAGGACTGGATGGAATACCAGCGGAGTTCTACAAGAACTGCCAACACTCAATAGATGAAACTCTGCTTGAAGTATTCAATGATACAATTATGAAAGCCAAAATTCCAAATTCCTGGACAGAAGCTATCATTACATTAACACCTAAAGAAGAAGCAGACCATACACACATTCAAAATTATAGACCGATATCTTTATTGAATGTGGATTACAAACTATTTACAGCAATTATCACAGAAAGAATTAAGAAAAATAATTAAAGATTATATACACACAGATCAAAATGGCTTCATCCCGAAACGACAGTTAAAAAATAATATGAGATTAATAATTGACGTACTGGAATACTACGAAATGAATATAGACAAATAATCGGCCTTACTTTTTTTAGATGCGCAGAAGGCATTTGACAATCTCAATTGGAAATTTCTTATTCTACAACTGGAAACTATGAAATTTGGGGATAAATTCATAAATATGATAAAGAGAATCTATTCTTTTCAGACAGCGAAAATAACAATTAACGGTGATTTGACAGAACAATTTCCAATATCGAAAGGGGTGAGACAGGGATGCCCCCTGTCTCCCGTACTATTTATACTAGCCCTGGAAACCCTTTTAAATGAAATTAGAAGAGACAATGAAATAAAAGGCCTAAAAATTAAACGGGAAGAATATAAACTACAAGCATTCACTGATGATATTGTATTCATTATAGAACAACCAATAATAACTAGCACCAAACTACTAGATAAAATAGAGAAATATGGGAGAAAAGCTGGGCTCAAAATTAATAAACAGAAAACAAAGATATTAACCAAGAACCTTACCAATCAACAAGAAAAGCAATTAGAAGATGAATTGGGCATACAAATGACGAAAAAAGTAAAATACTTAGGAATATGGCTGACAAATAAAAGTTCGTCAATTAGAGAAGATAATTACGATAAATTAATAAAACAAATCAAGAAAGACTTAGAAATTTGGAAAAAATTACAGCTATCACTTTTGGGAAGGATTGCCTCAATTAAAATGAATGTGTTACCTAGAATACTATTTTTGTTTCAAGTGATCCCAATAAAACCAGGGAAGATTTTTTTCAAGAATTTCAATAAATTAATAGCAGCTTATATATGGCAGGGGAAGAAGGCAAGAATTAAATTAAAGCACTTGCAGGACACAAGAGAAAGAGGAGGTTTGGCACTACCCAGTTGGGAAACATATTATAAGGCATATGTATTAATTTGGATTAAGGACTGGATGGAACTCAAAAACCAAAGACTATTGAATTGGGAAGGATTTGATCTCCAGCGAGGATAGTATGCCTTCCTATGGGAGGGCACAGACAAAAGACACGAATATTTCCAGAGACATACAGTTAGACACACACTATATCAAACATGGCAGAGTATTAAAAAGGCACATTACAATAAAATTCCGGAATGGTTGTCAACAATGGAAGCCCAGATTTACCCAAACGCCATGGACTAAAACAAAACAAAAACCTACAAAGACCTACTAAATAACCTGGGGGAACTAAGAACGAGGCAAGAACTGAAGGAGATGGGTACAGACATTGACTGGTGGCCCTATGCACAAATAAAATCAAGATACAAGAAAGATTCGGCTCAATTCAAATTCCAAAAAGGTCAAACTGAATTAGATAAAATTTTGCAAGGGACACAGAATAAACTGATCAAAAAAATTTACAATTACTTAAGAGGATACAAATTAGAAGAAGAGGTAGTGGAAGAAAATACAATAACGTGGGCAAAAAATTTCGGCTATAATATTGATTTAGACAAATGGGAAAAACTGTGGACAATAAATTACAAATTGACAATGTCTGTACCCTACAAAGAAAATCTTTATAAGATGTTTTATAGGTGGCACTTGCCACCTGCTAGATTGGCAAGAATGTTCCCTAACACGCCATCAACATGTTGGAAATGCAAACATCATAAAGGCACTTATTATCATTTGTGGTGGACCTGCCCAATGGCAAAACAATATTGGCAAATGATTAAAACACAAATAGAGGAAATAACACACCAAAAGATAGAATTAAGACCAGAAACCTTCCTACTTGGTATAGTACATGGACAACATGGAAAAGAAACAACATACTTAATCATACACATGATAACAGCAGCACGAATAATATACACACAATATTGGAAAAGCAATGATATACCAACAGAAGATAGGGTAATCAGTAAAATCATGGAATGTGCAGAACTAGATAGACTCACAAAGGAACTACAAAAAAGAGAGGAACATGACTATTATTTAGTATGGGAAAGGTGGTATGTCTGGTTGGAAAATAGGAAAGGCATAAAAGATTAGGAAATAAAGGAAATGACCAAATATAGAAAGAGGAATGTAAACCACATATATAGGTCAATCAAGAACTATAAAGATAGACAGAAAAGATAGACCAAACAGGGAGGAGTCAAATTGCAAATGAAATTATATACTACAGTTGCCATAAACTGGACATGTATGTAAATTTATGTTTATATGTTTATATGTTTTGTATGTTTTACTGTTTTGTTTAGTTTGTATTTATAAATAAAAAAGCTTTTAGAAAAAAAAAGAGGTACTCATGGAAATAGCTGAAGAGAAAAAACCAGTCTGAACATTGACATAAAAGAGTTCCATTGTTCTTACAATTACCTGCCAAGGTTGCAGCTCAAAAGGTTCAGCAGTTTTCACCTTCCTGAAGGATCTCTGATGGGACTGAGAGAACAACATGGCATTCAAAGCATGTGCTGCTGCATAAACACCGTTATAGATACTGTAGCTATGTACAGTGGTTCCCATCTCAAATAGAGGCCCGGGAAGGTCCTGTAATCTCTCTTTTCCAGTACACGTTTCATTCTTCTCTATTTCCATATCAGGATTTGGAAAAGTACAGTCAAATGCTCGCTCCCAAAACTCCTTCAGGAAGCCCTGACTTTTGGTCTTGGATGGTTTTATGCCTTCAAGAAACTTATTGAACCCTGGAAGATCTCTTGAGTGAAATGTAAAGGAAATGGCACCCTGGAAAAAATCCAGGTCCCAACTTCTTTGCAGGAAGGATAGTGTGAAATCAATGCCACCTGTCATGACCCATACTTTCATAAATGAATCTTTTAATTTATTTCTGGGGTCTTGTATGAATAGAATGGTCCTCAGCTGGGCCAGCGTCACTGATTCACCATAGAGGAGGAATACCTTGGTTTTCTGATCAGTTAAAGGTACAACGATATATAATGTTATTTCCATCATTTCCTCAAAGTTATCCAAATGGATGCGCTGTGGGATTTTTTCTCTGTAAGCTGTGCAGATGCCATTCTGGAAAAGCAAAGCTTCCAGAGTCTGCAGGAACTTCTGTCCATCATCATTGTCATGAATGAAGATCCCAATCCAGGTCCATCCAAAATGTTGGAGCAATTTAAGAATCCCCAAGTACTGTTGGGCTTCGTTGGAGACCATGGAATACAATGAAGGGACTAGAGTGGAATCAATCTTCCCAGGGACCAGGGCACCATAGGCGAGCTACAAATATAATTATAATTTTGAAAACCGGGGGACAGCTTCATTTCTGTATGTCTGATTTGTTACCATTTTTGAAACAACTTGTCAGTGCATAGAAAACCATGTATTAGTTTGGGAACTGTTTCTAAAGTATCAGTGCATAATGCATTTCCAGCAATATTTTTTGGTCAGATTAACAGAATTGGAAGGGACTTCATAGTCCAACCCCAACTCAAACAGGAGACCCTACACAATTTCTGACAAATGGCAGTCCAATCTTTTCTTGAAAGTCTGAAGTGATGAAGCTCCCACAACTTCTGAAGGCAACTTCTATTCCATTGGTGGATTGTTCTCACTGTCAGAAAGTTCCACTTCATGTCTAGGTTGAATCTCTCCTTGGTCAGTTTCCATCTATTATTCCTAGTTTGGCCTTCAGGTGCTTTGGAAAAATAGCCTGACCCCTTCCTCTCTGGGGCAGCCCCTCAAATATTGGAAGACTGCTCTCATGTCTCCCCTGGTCCTTCTCTTCACTAGACTAGCCATGCACAGTTCCTGCAACCATTCATCTTAAGTTTTAATCTCCAATCCCCTAATCATCCTGGTTGCTCTTCTCTGAACTTTTTCTAGAGTCTCAACATCTTTTTTATAGTGTGTTGACCAAACCTGGATGCAGTTAATTAGTCTTTCAATTAGCCTTTCCTCCTTTTAGAATCACCAGGAGTTTAACGTGAGAAAAAAATACATAATTTCCATGTTTTATAATGCAAAACCCCTACCTGTGGAATCTTGTAGAGACCAAGGATATCTGCCATGTAAAAAGAGGTATCAGAACCAAGTCCTCCAATGATGGCTATCAGATTCTTCTGTCTAGTACATTTGTAGTTGAGAAGAAAGCTACTTGATTTGAAGAGCAGGTCCAAGGTGGATCGATAAGTCATCTTTGCATCATAGTAGCTGTCGTAGATATGGAATCCAAGCGTAACATTAGGCAAGATCTGGGGATCCTCATTGATCTCCTTCACAGCAAAGGCCACGGCAAGGCCATGCTGGTAGAACTTTGTAACCATACTGAAAATAGAAGTGTATTCTTTTCCAAACATGTGCAGAAATCAAGCTTCCAATGTTTACAAAGCTACATAACGTCCTTCGCCAACATCCTATTCATGTTTGCAAAAACACTCTTTTACTTGATGTTTTTTCTAAACTCAATTACATAAGTCCACCTAGTTTTTAAACTATGATTTGCAATAAAAAACTTGAGAGATTGAAATCAGTTAAATGCAATACTATAACAATTATTATTATTTTTTAATTGAATTTTTAATTGTAATTGTATTTTTTTTTAAAAAAAAAAGGAAAAAAAAAACATTGTTCACCATTCAGAATTACTTGGTAAGAGGGGTTGTTGTACGTATTGAATCAATTGATCAATAAATTTTAATTTTTAGCACAGAAGCCATTAAAGAGAAAAAAAATGAAGAAGGGATGGAGCACAGGGGCTGCAAGGACAAAAACACAATTGTTATTTTTGCAAGAAGACAAGGAAACATTGAATAGAAAGTTCCATATGCATAGAAAATTGTAACTGACGTCAAGTTTATTGCATTACTATAAAAGAATGGGGGAAAAAATCCACAGCTCAAACCAACTGGCTATAAAATATGCCAGAAAAAAGGATTTATTTAATAGAGTCATGCTTTATTTTATTTTATTTTATTTTATTTTATTTTATGTTGTATTTTGCAAACAACTAACGTTATTTTGTTTTGATTCAATGGTACACGACAAATTACTTCTAAAACTAAAATCCGATGGCATTTCTGGACTCCTACATAAATGGATAGCTGCCTTCTTGTCAAACAGACAACAAGTGATCAAAATAGGAAGCGCTGTATCAAATCCTGTACATGTTAATAGCAGTGTTCCCCAAGGCAGTGTTTTAGTCCAACATTCTTCATACTTTACATAAATGGCCTTTGTGATCATAGTAAAAGCAACTGTGTTCTCTTCGCTGATGATGTTAAACTATTCAACACCGCCGACAATGCAACTACCCTTCAAAAAGACCTTGACTATGTGTCAGATTGGTCTAAAAAGTGGCAACTTCAAATCTCAACCAACAAATGCTCTGTCTTGCACATTGGCAAAAAAAATAAAAAAAATAAAAACATAAAATACAAATTAGATGGACATGACCTTGTAGATGACCCTCACTCTGTCAAGGACCGTGGAGTACTCATTTCTAACGATCTAAGTGCCCAAGCCAACTGTAATAACATTGCCAAAAAGGCATTAAGAGTTGTTAACCTAATCTTGCATAGTTTCTTCTCTCGTAATGTTATACTATTAACTAGAGCATACAAAACATTAGCTAGACCAAGTCTTGAATACAACTCATCTGTCTGGAACCCGCACTGCACATTGGACATAAATACAATCGAGAGAGTCCAGAGATATTTTACGAGAAGAGTCCTCCATTCCTCTAACTGCAATAAAATACCTTATGCCACCAGACTCCAAATTTTGGGCTTAGACAATTTAGAACTACGCCGACTTCAGTCTGACCTAAGCATAGTACATAAAATTATCTGCCATAATGTCCTTCCTGTCAATGACTACTTCAGCTTCAACCACATCAATGCACGAGCAAATAATAGATACAAATTCAAGGTAATCCGTTCCAAACTCGATTGCAGAAAATATGACTTCAGAAACAGAGTGGTCAATGCCTGGAATCCACTACGTGACTCTGTAGTTTCTTCCCCAAACCCCCAAAACTTTAACCTTAAACTGTCTACTGTTGACCTCACCCCATTCCTAAGAGGTCTGTAAGGGGTGTGCATAAGTGCACCAGCGTGCCTACCGTCCCTGTCCTAACATTCCTTTTTACCTACTCTTTTCATGTACTCAAATTATGTTTATACTTTTACCTGTTACCTTATATATGCTTGACAAATAAATTTATGGTTATGATTATAAAACTAGATATCGTGACTGTTTTCATGAACTGAAAAATAGATACTGTCTGATTTTATTTTCATTTTTGCTGTTTCTTAGCAATTTACTTTTCTCTAGAATCTTAGGCCAATGCTTCAAAATAAAAGGAATGCTTCTTAAGGATGGACCAATGCATTGGTTACTTAACGGTAGGGCTAATACTGAATAAGGTATTATAGTTTATGAAACATTATCTCTCACAGACAAAGTTCCTCAGTTCCACCTTTGTTGTCAGTCTGGCTAATATTTGCAGGTGTAGTGACCAAAACACACAAACACACACAAATATATTCTCTCAAAGTTGCATTTTTCCTTGCAAAAAACAACTGGGCTGTTTCTTTATTTGAATCATCATTTTCCAAGATATCAGTGGAGATTCTCAGTCATCCAGATCATAGTTTATATAGTTGTCCAGTTGCTTTTTGAAAAAGCAGCTTTGAGATTCTTCTCCAAGAAGCTTTATGAGTTATAATGATAACCAATGAACATTATGTGTAATATATAACATAACTGTTATATAACCTATAGCATTATAACTGATGAAGCTTCCTGCCTAAGAAGCAAAATGTCTTAGAACATAGAATAATAGAGTTGGAAGGAAACTTGAAAGTCTTCTAGACCAAACTTGTAAGTCTTCTAGACCAACTTCCTGCTTGAGTAGGAGACCCTACAGTATATCTGTCTGTGGAGATTCTCAGTCATCAGGGTCATGATTGTCCCAACGGTGCTTTTTCAAGAGGCAATTGGACTTTTTGATTTTTCTTTGAAGACATTTCACTTCTCATCCAAGAAGCTCCTTCAGAGCTGTAGAAGCTTCTTGGATGAGAAGCAAATCATCTTCAAAGAAAGTGAAGAATGTACAGTTACCTCTTGAAAAAGCACCTTTGGGGGACCCTACATCATTTTAGACATATGGTTGTCCCATCTCTTTTTGAAAGCCTTCAGTGATCGTTTTCCATCTACTTCCAATAATAATAATAATAATAATAATAATAATAATAATAATAATAATAACCCACTTTCCTTTTGAAAGAAATTACACCTTTGAGACAGCTATGACCTGGATTTCTGAGAATTTCCATAGGTAAAAACACTTACTCAGAAAACTCAGCTGAGACCTGTGAAGGCATTTCCTCAAATTGATCTTCACTGAACGCATACAGAAACTGAGAGATCATCCCACCAATGAGAAGATCAGCTGGCTGGTACCACTCATGAGGAATGGGGATAAGATCACTCTGGTGACATTTCAGACCGGCTATATTTCCCACTAAATTAAGGATCAGAGCCAAAATCATAGATTGTTTCATCGTCTGACAGAAAATCTCAGCTTCCTGCATTTGTACAGTCTAGTCCATTTCAACTGCCATTTTCATCAGCCCCTGATTGGGACCATTGTCATTTTTGAGAAAAATAGATTGGTTACCACTTAACAAGGAGATAAATGCAAGTCGATGTGTATCAGCTGAGCCTGCTAACATTCTAACTTCAGATGGATATCAGTAGATTAAAAAGGGAGAGATTTGAAAAAATTAACTCTTCAGAAACTCACTTACTTAAGGTTCCTCCTCCCAGTTTTGAATATCAGAGGTGTAATAGACATGTTCAGACTTATTTTCTCCTGGGAAATAGTTGAACAATAGGTTGTCTGAAGCAAAATTGATTTGACTAAATCCGGAGAGAGATAATTCAGAGAATAATTCGTTGAATGCTGGGTTTGGAATCCTAAACAACCTTTTTGTTAATAATTGTATTTTTTCCCTTCCTTTGAGCTTGGAAGGATATGTGTGCATCGAGTTAGTTTGTGTGGTCACCTGGCCATGACACTCATCTATGCCCACCTAGTTTTAGTGAACCACCCAGCCATGCTCACCCAAACATACCCACCTGGTGGCTTTGAGTCATCTCATTCTATAATTAGAATTATAGAATAACAGAGTTGGAAGGGACCTTGGAGGTCTTCTAGTCCAACCCCCTGCTTAGGCCGGAAACCCTACACCACTTCAGACAAATCTCTTCTTACAAACTTACAGTGTTGGAGCATTCACAACTTCTGGAGGCAAGTTGTTCCACTGATTAATTGTTCTGTCAGGAAAATTCTCCTTAATTCTAAATTGCTTCTCTTTGTTTAGTTTCCACCCATGGCTTCTTCTCCTACCCTCAGGTGCTTTGGAGAATAGCTTGACTCCCTCTTCTTTGTGGCAGCCCCTGAGATATTGGAACACTGCTATCATGTCTCCCTTAGTCCTTCTTTTCATCAAACTAGACATACTCAGTTCCTGCCACCGTCCTTTATATGTTTTAGCCTCCAGTCCCCTAAACATCTTTGTTGCTCTTCTCTGCACTCCTTCTAGAGTCCCAACATCTTTTTTAAATCGTGGCAACCAAAACTGAATGCAGTACTCAAAAAGTGGCCTTATAAAGTGGTATTAACACTTCATGTGATCTTGATTCTATCCCTCTGTTTATGCAGCCTAGAACTGTGTTGGCTTTTTAGACGGCTTCAGCAAACAACAGGCTCTTATTTAAATGATTGTCCACTAGGACTCCAAGATCCCTCTCACAGTTACTACTATTGAGCAAGGTACCACATATACTAATAGCAAGAGAGGTTGGAATAGATGGTTATGGACAGGGCTTTCCAGCAAATCCTTTGGATAGCCCTTCAGGCTAACTGTGCCCACAGTCAGAGGTTTGATCCTGGTTGACTCAAGATTGACCCATCCTTCCATCCTTCCAAGGCCAGTAAAATGAGGATTCAGATTGTTTGGGGCAAAATGCTGACATTGTAAACCACCCTTAGAGTAATGTAACACACTATGGAGTGGTATATAAGCTATAATAGCCTTTGCTATTGCTCTATCAGTGACTTTCTAACACACATCAACTTGGGTGTCATTTTATTTATTCTGATTAACTCTTAAATGGGACTCATTGCTCTTGCCTGTCATGTCAGATAATTTCAGTGTGCTTTTGTGCATGTACATCACTTTCTCTGGAGTTTTTCTATGCCACTTTCAGCCTTCTGCTTCTCACAATATGGCATCACTTTGGGCCTTTTAACAATTATTACCATATTTTTCGAACTATAAGATGCACTTTTTTGTCTACCAAAATGTGTGTCTTATAGATCAAATATTGCAGAAGCCCTGTCACCAGCCAGCCATTTTTTGGCCTCTGCATGCCCCATTTTGGGGCCTTTTTTTGGACTGTTTTTGAGGCTTTTTTCAATCCAGTTTTTCAAAAAAAAAAAAGTGTGGGGCAAAAAAAAGCCTTGAAAGTAGGGCAAAAAAGCCTCCAAAATGGGCTGAAAAAAGCTTCCAAAATGGGTTGAAAAAAGTCCCAAAATTCATCTGAAAAAAGGCTTGAAAATGGACTGAAGAAAGCCTTGAAAATGGGCAGAAAGAAGCCTTGAAAATGGGCCAAAAGCTTCAAAAATGGGCTGAAAAAAGCCTCAAAATCAGGCCAAAAAAAAGCTGAAAAATGAGCTGAAAAGAACCACAAAAAAAGGGCCAAGAAACACTGGAAAAGGCCCAAATTTAGTAATTTGGTATCCAGAGGATGGGGAGCTCTGAAGCAAAGTGATTTGTATGAGCACAACCCTAAGAATGCTTTGATGCCAATAAAAAGAAAAACTGGAGGAAAACCAGGAGAAACCTTTGAAGATGCATTTTATAAAGTAAGTGTAGACAGCCATAGTCAAAGGAAGGCTCACAGATCTTCCCAGGTCATCTGAGAATGTCCAGACAGGACTTACCTTGGTGTTATTGATAAAGAAAATCCACAAACATGTGAAAAATGCCTTAGAACTCTTGAAGTGAGAATGCCAAGCTTTTTATAAGACTGGACTGC
The DNA here is from genome assembly GCA_022577455.1 of Arizona elegans. NCBI lineage: Eukaryota > Metazoa > Chordata > Lepidosauria > Squamata > Colubridae > Arizona > Arizona elegans. The sequence goes on along the minus strand of JAKOOJ010000064.1, from coordinate 657,142 downwards.
CTCAGGGAAGAGGTTCCAATGCTTTGTATATTCTTCTTGATAAAGAAGCTAAATATTATTAGGCAAACAGAATTGATGATAATTGATGTTTGAATACCAAAATCTTACCCATACTAATAAACATTGCACCAGAAAGGAAAGATAGCTAATATTGTAACTCTTTATTCTTATTATCTTCACCATAAATCTTGGTAAAGAAGTTGAATAATATTAGGAAATATAAATGACATTACAATGAATTTTTTATCCCAAAATCTTACACATACTAATCAATATTGTACCAGAAAGTAGAGGAATTGAATTCTTCAGTTCTTTCTTCTTACTAGCTGATCCTTGGTATTCATCTCAGGTCTCAACAGAATGATGTAGCATTTAGGGAAAAAGATACAGCCCAGTAATCCTGCACTAGAAGCTAAAATGGAGAAGATCTCCACAGCCAACAAGGCTTTTCCTGTGGAGCTCAGGTAAGTTGGAACAAATAGCACCCAAACACTGCAAAATACCAGCATGCTAAAGGTAATGAATTTGGCTTCATTGAAGCTGTCCGGTAATCTGCGAGCACAGAAGGCCACAAAGAAGCTGGCAAGGGCCAGGAAGCCCATGTAGCCTAGGACACAGGAGAACATGACCGTAGAGCCTTCGTTACATTCATTGATGATGGCCTCGGTCACAGAATGCATGTTCAACTGTGGGAACGGAGGGGAAGATCCTAGCCAGATGGCACAAAGGCCAACTTGGATGAGAGAGAAGAAAAGGACAATGGAGGTTGCCATCCTTCTTCCCACCCACTTCTTCATTTTGGAGCCTGGCCTGGTAGCCATGAAGGCTACAACCACAGTGAGGGTTTTGGCCAAGATGCAAGAAACAGCCACGGAGAAGATGATGCCAAAGGTTGGTTGTCGGAGAAGGCAAGTGACTTCACTGGGTTGACCAATGAACAGGAGAGGACACAGGAAGCAGAAGTGGAGGGAGATAAGGAGAATGTAGGTGAGGTCCCGGTTGTTGGCTTTGACCAGAGGGGTATCTCTGTGCTTAAGAAATATTCCTAATATGAGAGCAGTGATCAAAGACAATGAAATAGAAACGGAGGCCAAAGAAAACCCTAGAAGTTCCTTGTAAGAAAGGTATGTTACAATTTTGTGGATGCAGTCATCTTTTCCTTTGGTGGGGTATTGGTCTTCTGGACATTTGAAGCATTTTTCCATATCTTTAAGACAGATAGACAGAAAGGAAGGAAAGAAAGATAGATTTCTGGTCAATTTGTGTATAGCATTTTGTCTCCCAAGCAGAGCTGTTGTAACATCCTATGTATGCTTATGTGTACCGATACATATGCATGTGTATAAATATATGCATCAATTTGACCTCATGAATATGACATTCAGCAAGAAACCAAAAGATTGTGAGTTCTACTCACACCTTAGACAGAAAGTCAGCTGGGTGGCCTTCACTCAGGGGCACCAAAAATAACATGGACTACTTTGGATTTCAAAGAAGTAGAAGACCCAAAAGTGCTTTTTCAAGAGGGAACTGGGCTTTCTGGTTTTTCTTTGAAGATGCTTTGCTTCTCACCCAGGAAGCTTCTTCAGCTCTTCTTCAGCTTCTTGAATGATAAGTGAAACACCTTAGACAGAAAGCCAGCTGGGATGACCTTCACTCAGAGACATCAAACATAACATGGACTGCTTTGGGTTTCATATAAGTAGAAGACTAATTAAAACATTGCCGCTTCTTGAAGGATCCCATCCATTAAAGATGTGCAACTTAGAAAGCACCGATGCATTCTATATCCAAATTCTTATATGACAATATGAAAAATAAACAGCCACAAGATGTTGTTATGCCTGCAGAAAAGTCCTAAATTTTTTTTACCAAGAAGTATTTGAGGTAGCTTCAAATGTGTTTTATTTTTTCTCAGCAGCCTAGCAATTAAATCACCACTGTTGTCCTCAAAGGGCTTCATAGGGACAAATTACCCCCTCCTCAAAAAAGGGTTGCCTGTCCTAGTGAAAACATTAGACAACATTAACATTACTACAATTACTCAATGTCTGAAAATGAAGCCCAGCAGTGTTACCTCTTGGGGATAAACTAGCTGGATTGATAAACTTGTATATCCAGGTTGTCCTTGGCTTATGACCACAATTGAGCCCAACATTTCTGTTGCTACGAGAGACATTTCTTAAGGTAGTTTTGCTCAATTTTATGACCTTTCAAGCAGGGGTGAGTTCTACTTACCTTTACTACCAGTTCACAACGGGGCCATGTGCAAGCACAGAAGCTTCCTGATGATGTTGGGGTCAGTGGGCATACCCTCCCGCTGGTTTTACTACCGGTTCATGTGAACCGGTCCGAACCAGGGGCAACCCACCACTGCTTTCTAGCCATGGTTGACAAGTAAATCACTGCAAATGTTAAGTTAGTATCACGGTTGTTTATCAATTAAGATGATTAAAGTCCTGGAGACTTTGTAAAACATATGATGAATGGTTGTAGGATTTGGGTTTAGCTAGTCTACAGAAAAGAAGGATTGTGGGGGGGGGGAATGACACATGATAGCAGATATTCCATTATTTGAGAGGCCGCCACAAAGAGGAGGGTGTCAATTTATTTTCCAAAGCATCAGAGGGCAGAACAAGAAACAATGAATGGAAACAAATCAAGAAGAGAAACAACCTGGAATTGTGGAGAAACTTCCTAATTGAGGACAATTAACCAGTGGAACATAAGTTGCCTTCAGAAATCATGGGCATTCCATCACTGGAGGTTTTTAAGAACAGACTAGACAGTCATTTTTCTGAAATGGAATAGGTTCTTCTGTTTGAGCAGGGGGCTGGATTATTGCTATAAGATTGAGAAACAAGAGAATAGAATAAAATTACAGACTTTGGAGGTCTTCTAGTCCAACCCCCTGCTTAGTCAGGAAACCCTATGCCACTTCAGACAAATGATTATACAATCTATTCTTAAAAACTTCCAGTATTGGAGCATTTGCAACTTCTAGAGGCAAGTTGTTCCACTGATTAATTGTTCTAACTGTCAGGAAATTTCTCCTTAGTTCTAAATTCCTTCTCTCCTTGATTAATTTCCATCCGTTGCTTCTTGTCCTGCTTTCAGGTGCTTTGGAGAATAGTTTGACTCCCTCTTCTTTGTGGCAACCCCTGAGATATTGGAGCACTGCTATCATGTCTCCCCTAGTCCTTCTTTTCATTAAACTAGACATACCCAGTTCCTGCAACCGTTCTTCATATTTTTTTAGCCTCCAGGCCCCTAATCATCTTTGTTGCTCTTCTCTGCACTCTTTCTAGAGTCTCAACATCTTTTTTACATCGTGGTGACCAAAACTGGATGCAATATTCCAAGTGTGGCCTTACCAAGGCATTATAAAGTGGTATTAACACTTCATGTGACCTTGATTCTATCCATCTGTTTATGCAGCCTAGAACTGTGTTGGCTTTTTTGGCAGCTGCTGCACACTGCTAGCTCCTATTTAAATGGTTGTCCACTAGGACTCCAAGATCCCTCTCACAGTTACTGCTATTGAGCCAGGTACCACATACAGTATACTGTATCTGTACATTTTGTTTTTCTTGCCTAAGACTGTTATAATGTACCTGTCCTGTTTGAAATCTCCCCTTCTGGGCAAGGAATGCAATCATAGCAGCAAAATTTCTCTCCTTCCTTCTTTTTCTTTTGATTTCCAGGATGGCACTGTTCGTTGCAGACTGAAAGAGGACAGACCTAATATAAATAGAAAATGAACTGGGATAAGAAAAATGCACCCCATATGTCTCTGTACAGCCCCCCCCCCCAATATTTAAGCAAGCCTCAGCTTGAATCTCTAAGAAAGAACAATCCTTAACTCCATTTGTTGAGAAAGGTATATTTTACTAAAGGTCAAATGGAATATAGTAATGCAAAGCCCAAACTAAAAATCACACGACAAAATCCCCATATCTAACTTTCCCTTCCTTAGGTACCTACCAGTGCTGCCCCACCAATCTCTGTTCAAATTCAAATAAGATGTTTTCAGAATGGTTGCTTCAAGTGTGGTTTGGTGTGCAGTTATGTTCTGTTCCCAACTGGTCGACCTTGAAGTTGTGGCTCAGGGAGATACAGTGAACTTTCTGTTTCCCTCAAATCCTCCCCTCTCTCATCCATTCTCCATAGACCAGGGGTGTCAAACTCAAGGCCCGGGGTGGGATGCGGCCCGTGAGGTGCTTAGATCTGGCCTGCGGGGCCTTCCTGGAAATGGTGAAGGACTGGTCCACGGGGCCTCTGCTAGCAAAAATGGAGCTCAGGGAGGCTGTGCAAGGCCCACCTGGGCTCCATTTTTTGACACAACAGCCTCCTAAAGCCCTCTGCCAGTTTTGTGGCCCACCAGTGGCCTGCACAGATTGTGGCTGATCCCGACGATGAGGAGGCTGGTGTGGTGTTGTGCCAGCAGCCTGCACAGCCTGCACTCGAGTCGGACAGCGAGGAGGCCAAAGAGGATATGATGCCAGAGGCAGAGATTCAGCCAGGGCCTTCAGAACCTCCAGAGGCTCCTTCCAGTGGAGAGAGCGAAGTGGAGGAGCCTCTCCTCAATGCTTGGGCATGCAGGGCTGCCAAAAGGCAGGAGTGGTTACTCAGGAGGAGGAGGTCTACTTGAGAGTAGGGCTTGAGGATAATTGGCCAGTCCCTTAGCCTATTTAAGTCATGCACAGGTAGTGCTTTCTTGCTAGAAACAACGTCTCATTACTACAGAGCATCTTGGAGAGCGAGCAATTTCTCATATCTGGTTTTCTGGGCTAGTTGCCAACCTTTGTCAGACTTTCTTCTTAATAACTTTGATAAGGACCCTTTGCACAGGAAGCCTACATTCTTGAAAGAGGTTTGTTTGGAATTAAACAGTGTTTGCGAAGCTTGGTGTGTGTCACATTCTCTGGGAATCCGAAGCTGGGGCAGAACAGCCAGTGAAAAGGGAGGCTGTGCACTCTATTTTCGCTGGCAGAGCGGCCATCACAGTCAAAAAAAGAGCCTCAAGAAGTAACATTGTTTTGGCTATGCCACCCTGGCCACATCCCCTGGCCACATGCCCCTCCCACCCAAGATAAAACACAACCCTGATGCAGCCCTCAATGAAATAGATTTTGACACCCCTGTGCTAGAATTATGGCAGACTGGCACCAAGTGGAAGCAAAGGGCAAACGTGAGGTCACAACTGACATATACAGAAGTCATCACATTTTCAGAAATAGGCTGCAGTTGTTTGACACCTGCATTTTGCATCCAGTACGTGAAACAGGGTTCTTGCGCTCTAGGTACTGAACCTACAAGATAAATCATTGCGTAATATTTGGCATTTTCATTTTAATTGTAGTCCTCGCCTGGACTACAGCAATGCTCTCTACATGGGGCTCCCCTTGAAGAGCACCCGGAGGCTCCAACTGGTCCAGAATGCGGCCGTGCGGGTAGTTATGGGAGCTGCATGGCGCTCCCACATAACACCTCTCCTGCGTGAGCTACACTGGCTCCCAGTGGTCTTCCGGGTGCGTTTCAAGGTGTTGGTTATCACCTTTAAAGCGCTCCATGGCATAGGACCTAGTTATCTTCGAGACCGCCTGCTGCTACGGATGGCCTCCCATCGACCTGTGCGCTCCCACAGAGAGGGCCTCCTCGGGGTGCCATCAGCCAAACAATGTAGGCTGGTGACCCCCAGGGGGAGGGCCTTCTCTGTGGGGGCACCCACCCTCTGGAATCAGCTGCCCCCAGAGATAAGGAGAATCCAAGACCTCGGTGCCTTCCGCTGTGCCCTGAAGACCTTTCTTTTTCAGCAAGCCGGGCTGCCTTAACACATTTTTAAATGTTTTTAATAGGTTTGTTATTGTTTTTTAATTATGGGGCCAATCACATATATATCTTTTAAACTGTATTTTAATGTTTGTATTTATGTTTTTACTTTGGCTGTGCACTGCCCTGAGTCCTCCGGGAGAAGGGCGCTATATAAATCTGATAATAAATAAATAAATAAATAAATAAATAAATAAATAATCAAGACCCAAATGTTCTTTAAAGAAAACCCCTCACTGGACTGGAGAATACAGGGGGAATCAGGATCAGCAAGAACATGGTTTAAGTGATTCAATGACAGCCTTTGGATACCTCTGTTAGGCTTAGATAGTAGATATACAATAGTGGCCAATATTGTGGAAACCTTTTGGGAAAAGTGCATTTTTATTTTATTTTTTTAAATTTGATTTATATGCCATCCTTCTTTGGAGACTCAGGGCGGCTTACAGTGCGTTAAGCAATAGCCTTCATACTTTTGTATATTTTATATAAAGTCAGCTTATTGCCCCCACAAACTGGGTCCTCAATTTACCTACCTTAGAAAGGATGGAAGGCTGAGTCAACCTTGAGCCTGGCAAGATTCGAACTTACTTTAATTGCAGACAGCTGGTGTTAAATTACAGTGCCTTTGTCTGCAGAGCTATCCAGCATTTTTGAGATTTGATAGCTAATAACACCACTTTTTTTTGGTGGGGGGAGTTTCAAGATAATCCTATTCCACTGCTGGAAAGGCCTGGGAACAGCCCAGACCTTAACCCAATTGAAAATTTATGGGGCCGACTAAAGAAAATTGTTAGTCAGAAGCGACCCAGCAATAAAACCCAGTTAATAGAAGCCATCATTCCATCTTGGTTTCACATCATAACAGCTGTTGATTTAAAAGACTTGGTTCACTCCACGGGAAGACATTGTAAGGCTGTAATTCATGCTAAAGGTTACCCAACTAAGAGCCTTGGTAGTACAGTGGTCTAAGGCACCCTGTTATTAAGCTGGTTATTAAGACCAGCTGCCTGCAATTACTGCAGGTTCGAATCTCGCCAAGGCTCAAGGTTGACTCAGCCTTTCATCCTTTCTAAGGTAGGTAAAATTGAGGACCCAGTTGTGGGGGCAATAAGCTGACTTTGTATAAATATACAAAAGGATGAAGGCTATTGCTTAGCGCATTGTAAGCCGCCCTGAGTCTCCGGAGAAGGGTGGCATATAAATCAAATTAAAAAAATAATAATAATAAAATAAAAAATAAAAACCTAAGTATGAACTGACCTGGTGATAATTTTTGTATATCTCATTTTTTCTATGGTGATAATTTTTGTATATCTCATTGTTTCTACGTGTTTCCCTTTTCTTCTTTATACTGTAACTGCTATTCTAATAGCAAATCCTTCATAAAAGTTATTGCATTACATTCTTGATTAAAGGAGCCTTGGTGGCGCAGTGGACTAAGTGCTGTTAAAGTAGCACTTAGCTGCCTGCAATTACTGCAAGTTCAAATCTCACCAGGCTCAAGGTTGACTCAGCCTTCCGTCCTTTCGAGGTAGGTAAAATGAGGACCCGGATTGTGGGGGCCATAAGATGACTTTGTATAAAAAAAGAACACCACTTGGTGTTCTTGGTGTTCACCACTTGAGGGGTGGGGGGGGGACGAAAGCCCTACTAAGCAGGTATATACAAAAGTATGAAGGCTATTTCTTAATGCATTGCAAGCCGCCCTGAGACTCCGAAAAAGGGCAACATATAAAATCGAACTAATAAATAATAAATAAATTATAAATTATCTTTCCATTGATATATAATGTTATGGTACTACTCCCCCGCCAAAGAAAGAAAATAGAAAATACACTTTCCCCAAAAAGTTTTCACAATTTTGGCCATTACTGTAATATAGCACTAACAATAGCACTTAGACATATATACTGCTTCACAGTGCTTTATAGCTCCCTCTAAGCAGTTTACAGAGTCAGCATATTGCCCCCAATAATCTGGGTCCTCATTTTACCAACCTGGGAAGAATGGAAGGCTGAGTCAACCGTGAGCCAGTCAGGATCGAACTGCTGGCTGTAGGCAGAGTTAACCTGCAATGCTGCATTCTATTCACTAGGCCACCATGCTACTCGTATATGATGTAGTGTAATAGTATTATGATATAATATTATCATAAGGGCAAGCATTGTCTGGAAACATCTCTGCCTCTTCCTATTATTCATCAAATAAATATTATGAACACATGGAGAAAGGAGAGTCCTTTGCGGACCCAAAGAGTTGCACCTGATTGAAGACTCTGTGCCACAAAATCATGTTCTCATTAATTCTGAATTCTTCTCCACCGGGTGCATCTGGCTCTACCCATCCAACTTTCACTCTTTCAAAAGACCTGTTTGGAAAAGTGACCATGTTCACAATGTCAAATCCGCCTCTTATTTCCTTTTGCTCATTAAAGGACACCATGTCATTCGCTGAATTGTTGAAGGAAACCCTTTTCAGATATGGGTGGAGCTGATTGAAAAACCAAGAGTAAGAAAACATGTATTATTTAGAAAGAGGTAAAGAAAAGAAGTTAACAATGGATTAAAGATTTCATTTATTTGTTAACAGAATAACATAATTGGAAGGGACCTTGGAGTTCTTCTAACCCAACACTTGCTCAAGCAGGAGACTCCATACCATTTGAGACAAATGACCATCCAACCTCCAATCATGGACTACCCACAACTGCTGGAGGCAAGCCATTCCACTGATTGATTGTTCTCACTGTCAGGAAATTTCTGCAACCATTCTTCATATATTTTAGTCTCTAGCTCCCTAATCTATTTGGTTGCTGTTCTCTGCACTCTTTCCAGAATTTGTTTTAAGTTATGGTGACACTAATTCAAATGATTAAGTTATATCAAGAAATATCAGGACCTTACAGAACTCAAATGAGTTTTGGGATAAGTTTTCTTCTATCCACCCTTGCAGTCCTTGCCCATAATAATTCAAAGAACTAAGATATTTTTGAAGAAGAGTTGTTACATTTTCCATAGCTAAGCTTCTAGGAACCTCATTTGAGTCTGTCATCTGCACCTCTATAACTGTCTGGTTTGGCTCTGTAACCCAACGAGACAAACCGAGACTTCAACGGATAATTAGAACTGCAGAAAAAATAATTGCTACCAACCTGCCTTCCATTGAGAACCTGTATACTGAACAAGTAAAAAAGAGGGCTGTGAAAATATCTACAGACTCCTCATATCCTGGACATAAATTGTTTCAACTTCTACCCTCAAAACGACGCTATAGGGAACTGCACACCAGAACAACAAGACACAAGGAGAGTTTTTTTCCCGGAATGCCATCACTCTGCTAAACAACCAATTCCCACAACACTGTCAAATTAACTACTATGACTGTATTACTATTCTTCTTCTCATCCTTACTAGTATTTATCTCTTCCCACTTATGGCTATATCCATGTTGCTTGTATCTTTACAACTTATATTGTTTTTATTGTTTCCTACTACGATTTGATTGCATCTTAGCATCCTATGACTATTACTAAGTGTTGTATCTTATGATTCTTGACAAATATATTTTATTTTTTTCTTTATGTACACTGAGAACATATGCACCAAAGACAAATTCCTTGTGTGTCCAGTCACACTTGGCCAAAAAAAGAATTCTATTCTATTCTATTCTATTCTATTCTATTCTATTCTATTCTATTCTATTCTATTCCACTGTCGTGTGTTTTAACTCTGATAGAAGAAAATAGCCACATTGTTTGATCTTGCAGAATATGTTTAAGACACCAAATCTATGAAATTGTATAGATTCATCAAGTACCCATGAAAAGGACATGTATGACTGTTCATAAATGTTCAGCTAGAGATAAAGTTCAGGAAAAGTTCAATCAGTCACTGTAACAAAAACAATCCTGTTTTAGGTGCCATTATTACCAGCCACGGCTGAAGTTCTACAAGTTCAACAGAGCCGGCCCTCTTGATAGATCTCTGGAAGGATTGAGATGAGAACATGGCATGCAAAGCATGAACTGTTGCATAAACACCATTATAGATACTGTAGCTATGTCCAATGGTATGCATTTCAAACAGGTGTCCAGGCAGATCTTCCAAATTTTCTTTCCCACTACACATTTCATCATCCTTTAATGACATATCAGGATTTGGGAGAAAACAGTCAAATGCTTGCTCCCAAAAGTCCTTAAAGAAACCATCTTCTTGGGCCCAGGAAGGTTCTATCATCTGGAGAAAAGTTTTGAATCCCTGAAGTTCTCTTAAGTGAACCATAAAAGAAATGGTTCCTTGGAATAAATCAAGATCCCAAGCTCTCTGAATTCCTGGGAGTATGAAATTAATCCCACTTGTCATGATCCAGACCTTTCTGAATGAGTCCTGTTCTTTATTTGCAGGGTCTTGCACGAATACAATGGCCCTCAGCCGTGCTATTGTCACAGATTCTCCATAAATGATGAATGTATTAGCTTTATGATCAGTCAATGGAACGTGGATTTGTGATGCTTTATCAATAATGGGTTCCAAGTTATCCAAACTAATTTCATGTGGGATTCGTTCTGTGTAAGCTGTACATATTCCATGCTGGGAAAGCAATAATTCCATGGTCTGCAAGAATTTCTCTCCATTGTTATTATCAAGGGCCATGAGCCCTATCCATGTCCACCCAAAATATTGGAGCAACTGGATGATTCCAGAGTATTGGTGAGCTTCATTTGGGACCATGGAATAAAATGAAGGGACTTGGATGTCATAAAGCTTCTGAGGGACCAATGATCCATATGTGAGCTAAACCAGAATATAACAAGGGGAAAAAAACAATAAGATAAAACAGTGGTGGAATATTTATCTCTACAGAGATAATGCTTAAGCAGTTTGTTCATGTACAGAGAGCTAAAGTGAATGAGTTTTTGAGGAATATTTTAAAGGCATTAGAGCATAATGCAGCATACTCCAAAGCACCTGAAGGCAGGAAAAGAAGCATTGGATGGAACCTAACCAAGGAGACAACCAACCTAGAACTAAGGAGAAGTTTTTTGACAGTTAGAACAATTAATCAATGGAATGACTTGCCTCCAACATTGGAGGTTTTTAAGAAGAAATTAGACAGTGATTTGTCTAATCACTGTCTAATTTCCTGCTTGAGCCAAGGGTTGGACTAGAAGACTTCCAAAGTCCCTTCCAACTCTACTATTCTCTCATTCAGTTTCAACTGTTTTTATTTTTTAGTCCAGTCCTGTCCTTTGATTGCTTTCTGCCTACTGCAAGCAAAATCCTACCTGTGGTAACTTGTAGAGATCCAGAATGTCCGCCATATGAAAAGAGGTATCAGAACCAAGTCCTCCAATGATGGCTATCAGATTCCTTTGCCTGGCACATTTGTAGTTGGGAAGAAAGCTAATTGATTTGAAGAGCAGGTCCAAGGTGGTGCGATAAGTCATCCTTGCATCATAGTAGCTGTCGTAGATATGGAACCCAAGAGTAACGTTAGGCAAGATCTGGGTATTCTCATTGATCTCCTTCACAGCAAAGGCCAGGGCAAGGGCGTGCTGATGGAACTTTGTGATTACACTGCAAAATAAAAATAATAAAAATAAAAATAAGGTTCAACTTTTTTCATTAAGCCAGAGAGAACAAATGCATTCATAATTTACAAACTTACTCTCCAAACAAATCAATCAATAACAACTTCACTGTAACGATACTCTTTTTCTCCCTGTGTTTTCTAAAAGCTGTGATATACTACTTCTCAAATCCCCACCCCCCAAAAAAATATTGATGATGAAGTACCATGTCTGGATTAGAAAGACAGCTACATGAACTGGTAGAAATTTTATTATTTATTTATTTCAAAAGAAAAATGTTCATCTTCTGAATCTGTGGTCAACATTCCAGGCATTTCTTATGTCAATTGTAACTTAGAACATACAGTAGAGAATGGAACAATGTTCACCTTCTTCTTATTTTATGATCAGAAATATGGACTTTTATTCAATTTTATTTTCTTTCTTTCCATCATTTATATTGACTGTTTCCCTAGGAACTATCATTAAGTGCTGTACCTTATGATTCTTGACGAATGTACCTTTTCTTTTATGTACACTGGGAGCATATGCACCAAGACAAATTCCTTGTGTGTCCAATCACATTTGGCCAATAAAGAATTCTATTCTATTCTATTCTATTCTATTCTATTCTACTCTACTCTACTCTATTCTATTATCTATCTTTGTGTCTGTACTGAAGAAAATTGGAAGACAATTCTTTTTTTAATCATTTTTTAAGCCTTCCCCCTTTTGATGCTGTCTCCCCTAATTTTTACTTTTCTATTTTTTGCTATTTTATCTTTTTGGTTTTTAATTTAATACAGTTAAAATGTAGTTACTGTCCTTTCTCTGCTAACCCCCTGCTTAGGCAGGAAACCCTACACCACTTCAGACAAATGGTTATCCAACATCTGCTTAAAAATCTCCAGTGTTGGAGCATTCACAACTTCTGGAGGCAAGTTGTTCCACTGATTAATTGTTCTAACTTTCAGGAAATTTATCCTTAGTTCTAAGTTGCTCCTCTCCTTGATTAGTTTTCATCCATTGCTCCTTGTCCTGCCCTTGGAGAATAGTTTGACTTCCTCTTCTTCATGGCAGCCCCCTTAGATATTGGAATACTGCTCTCATGTCACCGCTAGTCCTTCTTTTCATTAAACTAGACATACCCAGTTCCTGCAACCATTCTTCATATGTTTTAGCCTCCAGTCCCCTCATCATCTTTGTTGCTCTTCTCTGCACTCTTTCTAGAGTCTCCACATCTTTTTTACATCATGGCGACCAAAACTATATGCAGGATTCCAAGTGTGGCCTTACCAAGGCATTATAAAGTGGTATTAACACTTCATGTGATCTTGATTCTATCCCTCTGTTTATGCAGCCTAGAACTGTGTTGGCTTTTTTGGAAGCTGCTGCAGATTGCTGGCTCACATTTAAATAGTTGTCCACTAGGACTCCAAGATCCCTCTCACAGTTATTACTATTGAGCAAGGTACCATATATCTGAATACTGCACAAGTCAAAAAGAGGGCTGTGAAAATATCTAGAGACCCTCACATCCTGGACATAATTTTTTTCAATTTATACCCTCAAAATGACACTATAGAGCACTGAGCACCAAAACAACTAGACACAATTTTTTTTCCCCGAATGCCATCACTCTGCTTAACAATTAATTTCCACAACACTGTCAAATAATTTACTAAGACTGTATTACTATTATTCTTCTCTTCTTTACTAGTATCTATCTCTTTCCACTTATTACTATAACCAGCATCGACTTCCCATCACCCAATGCGTTCCCACAGAGAGGGCCTACTCAGGGTGCCGTCGGCTAGACAATGTCAGCTGGCGACCCCCAGGGGTAGAGCCTTCTCTGCGGCCATGCCCACCCTTTGAAATCAACTTCCCATGGGTCTTCAGATGGCCCCAGACCTTCGCACCTTCCACCGTGAGCTTAAGACCTGGCTGTTTAAACGCCCTAGCCAGAATTGATAGGGTCTACTGTTTTAAATTGGTTTTTAGTCTGTTTTTAGTCTGTTTTAAATTGTATTTATTGGGATTGTTTCGTTTGATATGAGCCGCCCTGAGACCTCTGGAGAGAGGGCGGCATATAAATCCAATAAATAATAATAATAATAATAATAATAATAATAATAATAATAATAATAATAACAACAACAACAACAACCATGTTTCTTGTACCTTTCAATTTATATTGTTTTTATTTGTTTCTTAGTACGATTTGATATCTTATTAGTAACCTTGACTATCACTAAGTGTTGTATCTTTTTATTCTTGATGAATGTATTTTATTCTCCTTATGTACACTGAGAGCATACCCACCAAAGAAAAATTCCTTGTGTGTCCAATCACACTTGGCCAATAAAGAATTCTATTCTATTCTATCATATAAGAACAGAGGAGATGCATCATAAATTATTTCTTAATTGGGGGAACTTGCTTTCTTTTCTCAGAAAACTGAGTCAGTATTGCAAAATGAAAACTGTGTTTAACGATGGTGTCATGCTCTGGCTAATTAATTACTACCCAGTTTAATATTCTAAAAATTAATAAAACAACCCAGTCTATTATTGACTTGCTTCCTGTAGAACAGAAAGGATGCTGCAAAAACTCAAGAGGAACAAAGGATCAATTGCTGATCGACAAGCTAATCCTAAAGAACTCAAAGAAAAGACGAACCAACCTGTTCATGGCTTGGATAGACTATAAGAAAGTGTTTGATTCAGTTCCCCATAGCTGGATCAAGAAATGCCTGGAAATCTTAGGCATCAGCAGCAACGTACAAAAATTCATGGAATCTTCAATGAACCTCTGGAAAACAAAACTTATGGCTAATGAAGAAGAACTGGGTGAAGTTGAAATTAAACAAGGCCTTTTCCAGGGCGATTCCCTTTCACCCCTACTTTTTATACTCTCAATGCTACCACTGACAATCATTTTGAAGAAGATGAACTGTGGATACGAACTTGCAAAGAAAGGACTGAAAATCTTGCACTTGATGTACATGGATGATTTGAAGCTGTTTGGTAAAACAAAAGCTGAACTGAATTTATTAATTGAAAACACAAAAGAATTCAGCCAAGACATCGGTATGCAGTTTGGAATTGACAAATGTGCAACAATAGCAACCAAAGTAGGCAAGATCATAGAAGAGGATGGAATAGAACTAGAGAATGAAGAAATGATAAAGGCAGTAAAATCAGAAGAAGGCTACAAGTACTTGGGGATTTTAGAAGCCTCTGACTTAATGCATAATAAAGTCAAGAAATTAACTTTAGCCAAATACATTCGCCGATATTAATGTCCAAATTGAGTGGAGGAAACATCATAAAAGCCATAAATACCTGGGCTATACCTGTGATTAGATACTCTGCAGGAATAATTGACAGGACCCAGTTGGAGTTAGACAATTTGGACAGAAAAACAAGGAAGCTTATGACAATGAATCATGCCTTGCACCCTAAAAGTGATGTTGACTGATTATATTTACCAAGAGCAGAGGGTGGTCGAGGACTCCTACAAGTAAAGCAGACTGTGGAAGAAGAAAAATGCAGCTTGAATGATTACATCCAGAAAAGTGAAGAACCAATGATTAAGGAAGTAAATAAAGGAGGCCTTTTAAAGACAACTAAAACAAAAGCAGAATATAAGAAAGAAGTAATTGATCAGTGAGCTGAAAATTGGAAACACAAAGCTCTACATGGCCAATACTTGAAAAGTATTGAAGGCAAAGCTGACCAGAAACTAACTTGGAACTGGTTAAGATCAGGAGTACTGAAAAAAGAAACAGAAAGCTTTATTTTGGCAGCTCAAGAACAAGCCCTAGCCACAAACTGCATGAAGGCAAAAATTCAACATGTCACCACCAACAGCAAATGCCGCCTCTGCAATGAGAAAGATGAGACAGTCGACCACCTGATCAGTGGGTGCAACAAAATTTCACAAACTGACTACCTACAACGCCATGAGCGGGTTGCTAAGATCATTCACTGGAAATTGTGCCAGAAGTTTGGATTTGAGTACAGCAAAAACCACTGGGAACATCAGGTTGAGAAAGTTTTAGAGAATGAGAAACTCAAGATCTTATGGGACTTTAGGATTCAGACTGACAGGCACTTGGTCCACAACACACCTGACATAACAATAGTTGAAAAGAAAAAAGTATGGTTCATTGACATTGCAATACCTGGTGATGCACGGATTGAAGATAAGCAGCAAGAAAAAATCACAAAGTACCGGGATTTGCAAATTGAAGTTGAGCGACTGTGGAAAAAGAAATTGTGTGTTGTCCTGATTGTAATTGGAGCCCTCGGAGCAATACCCAAAGGGCTACCCCGTTATTTAGAAATTCTAAATTTGCCGGACTTGAACATTTTGACTCTACAAAAAACCACCTTACTCAGAACAGCTTACATCCTCCGACGATACCTTAACAGTTCCTAGGTCCTTGGTTAGGACTCGAGCTGCTGAGCTATTAACCAGCCTCAAAGGCTGTGAATCTCACTAAAGATTAAATAATAATAATAATAATAATAATAATAATAATAATAATAATAACAACAACAACCATGTTTCTTGTACAATTTATATTGTTTTTATTTGTTTCTTAGTACGATTTGATATCTTATTAGTAACCTTGACTATCACTAAGTGTTGTATCTTTTTATTCTTGATGAATGTATTTTATTCTCCTTATGTACACTGGGAGCATACACACCAAAGAAAAATTCCTTGTGTGTCCAATCACACTTGGCCAATAAAGAATTCTATTCTATTCTATCATATAAGAACAGAGGAGATGCATCATAAATTATTTCTTAATTGGGGGAACTTGCTTTCTTTTCTCAGAAAACTGAGTCAGTATTGCAAAATGAAAACTGTGTTTACCCGATGGTGTCATGCTCTGGCTAATTAATTAGTACCCAGTTTAATATTCTAAAAATTAATAAAACAACCCAGTCTATCATTGACTTGTCTTAAACATTCCATAACTTGTTCCCTTCACATACATAATCATGATTAGTTGCCTCGTTCTTGACAACCTGCCTAATGCCAGACGATGCAGAGGGACGGAGAAATGTTTCTTACTCTGAAAATTCAAATTGGCGTTGAGAAGGCTCATCATCAAATGACAATTCTCTGAATCCATAGATGATCTGAGAAATCAGCCCACCGATGAGGAAGTCACCTGGCTGGTACCATTCATGAGGAACATGAAGAACATTACTTAAGCGACATTTCAGACCACCTGTTCTTCCCACCGTGATAAGAACAAAGCCCCAAAGCATTGACTGTGTCACCATCTCATAGCAAAGGTTGCCTTTCTAGGTGATTTCAACTGCCAGCTTCAGTGGTTCCTAATTTTGTCCACCAAACAAGGAAACATACAAATGCATGAATACCAACGGAGAGTGTCAGCATTTCCTTTACTGATAGGTGTTTAAAGGGTGGTGGAATTTTATAGATCAAATCCTATGAACCCTGCCTCCTGTTGGCTCCTGCTCCCACTGTCACACAGCACAGCCCTAATAGACAAGTTCAGACTTACTTCTTATTTTTCTACTGAGAGATTGGTGAAGAATTTGGCTAGATGAAATTACAGTGTTTTGGTGAATTCCAGGGAGAGAACTACTTCTTCAGTATTTGAATACTAAATAGCAATTTTGGTAACAAATATGCAGTAGCTGATCACAAGAATCTTCTGCTACATGGGGCAGAAGAAAAAATGTAATTCCCCAAGAGAGCAAAGTATAATAACTTCGAGTAAACACAAGAATTCTAGCACAAGAAGAAATTCTGTCCTATCAAATGATTGGACATCCAGTTGTTGATTAAACCATCAACTCTGAAACTATAAATAGTTTGTGCACATAACAATTATTAAAATAAGTATTTTGTAAACTAATACTAAAAAAAGATGAGCTTAGTCACAATGCCAGAGAAAGCCAAAAGTGATTTTTCAAGAGGCAACTGGACTTACTTTCTTTAAAGATGTTTCCTTTCTCATCCAGGAAGCTTCTTCAGCTCTGACTGGATGGTGGGGAATGGAAGGCTTTATACTCCTTGCAGGAGTATAAATTTGCATTATTTCATTTGGTCATTTGCATTATTTTAGAAAGTCATTGAGGCCACCTGGGAGTATATCTGTGCCATCAGAGTCATCTTAGCAGTGCAAATGGGTGCAGAACTTTCTTGGAACTGTTGAGATGAGCTGCTAAAGAAATTGACTACATAAAGTAAGGTGAGAAAAGTAAGGTTCTACATATAGGAAAGACAAACCAAATACACAGATGTAGAATAGGTGGTACCTGTCTCAATAGTAGTAACCGTGATAAGAATCTTGTGCATAATTGCTTAAATATGAGCCAACAGTGTGCTGCAACTGCCAAAAAAGGCAACACAGTCTTGGGATGCATTAACAGAGGGATAGAATCAAGATCACATGAAGTATTTTTTTTTTTGTAAAAAGTTTTTTTTTTATTCTTTACACAAACACACAAACAAACATACAATGCATTTTTTCTGAACAGAGTATTAGCTGGGTCACAAATTTATACAATTTTTAGTCATCTCCAATACAATTTATATATTCACTTTTTGCCATAGTGTTTATTCTCTCTAATCTTTACAAACTAATATTGCCCTTCATCCTAATCTCTAATCTTAATAAAATTCAATTTTTCCCCTTTCCTCTCTAAATTAAACCCCTTAAATTTAAAATCTCACAACATAATGTAATTCCCAATATTTCCTTAAATTCCCTTATTATAATCACAAATATTTTTCTTTATCAACTCTTCCAAATAATACAATCCAACATCTTAATAAAGATCAGTTAAATATATAGCATTACAATCATTCATTTCTTTTCTATTATTATGTTTATGTTTATGTTTTATTAAATTTGTATACTGCCCTACTCCCGAAGGACTCAGGGCGGTGAACAGGCACAGAATAAAACATATAAATACAAAAGTTAGAAACAATTTAAAACCAAATTAAATAATTTAGCCCAAAACAATTAAAAATCCCAATAATTTAAAACAAATTAAAATTTCAGTTTAAAAAATTAAAAAGAAAGGGGAGAAAATTAGGCCAGGCTGGCTTGCTGGAATAGGAGGGTCTTAAGAGCGTGGCGGAAAGTGCGCAGATCCGGGATCCTCCATATCTCCGGGGGGAGCTTGTTCCAGATAGTGGGTGCCCTCACAGAGAAGGCCCTCCCTCTGGGGGCCGCCAGTCGACACTGCTTGGCTGATGGCACCCAGAGGAGCCCCTCTCTGTGAGAGCGTACCGACTGGTGGGAGGCTGTTTGTGATAGTAGGCGGTCTCGTAAATAACCAGCTCCTAAGCCATGGATCACTCTAAAGGTGGTAACCAAAATCTTGAAGCGCACCTGGAAGACCACCGGGAGCCAGTGCAGCTTGCATAGGAGACGTGTCACACGGGAGCACCATGTTGCTCCCATAACCACCTGCGCGGCCGCATTCTGCGCCAGTTGGAGCCTCCGGGTGCTCCTCAAGGGGAGCCCCATGTAGAGAGCATTACAATAGTCCAGGCAGGAGGTGACAAGGGCATGAGTGACTGTGTGTAGGGAGTCCCGATCAAGAAAGGGACGCAACTGGTGAATCAGGCAAACCTGATGAAAAATCAGGTTCAGGATTATAATCTCTTCTTTATTATAGTACCACTTTATAATAACTTGGTAAGACCAGAGGTGGTATTTAGCCAGTTTGGACCGTAGGGGAAATCACAGGTGGTAGATTAATCCACTCTCCGCAAGTGACTTTTATTAAAGAAAAAGAAATATTGCATATAGATGTTTCAAAATCATAGGTATTGAATTATTGTGTTTTTGTGCTCTTCCGCACTCCCGTGGATGTTGGAGAATGCAATTCTGTGGAGCATGAGATTGAAGGTCCACTTTAGAAACGAGGTCTGTGAATCCTTATTCTTCTCTTTCAAAATTGGGGTGACTTTTAGATTCTGTAAAGTGAAGACTTGAAGTCTTACTTCTTCAAAGTCGTTAAATAGGTCAAAAAAAATCCCCATCTATTTATTGTCACAATATGGTGGTAGAGGTCCAACTCAAAAGACATCAAGAAAAAGCATGTTAACTGGGTTTTATTGCTGGGTCGCTTCTGACTAACCAGTTTCTTGAGTCAGCTCCATAGATTTTCCATTGGGTTAAGGTCTGGGCTATTCCCAGGCCATTCCAGCAGTGGAATAGGATGATCTTAAAACTTCCCCCCAAAAAGTGGTGTTATTAGCCATCAAACATCAAGAATACACTTTTCCCAAAAGGTTTCCACAATTGTGGCCACTACTGTAGATGGAGAAAATACCAGAGAATGTTTAGGTTAATCCTTCACTCGTTTCCCCATTTCCTTTCATTCATCCTTCAAGAGTTGTAGTAAGTTTGTTGTCAAAACTGGGTCTTCCATGAACTAGAACAATATATTAATATATGAAAGCATCCAAGTACAGCCTAGAAAATTAACAAGTTGGACTAGGACTGGAAAATCTCTGGTATAGTACAGTACAATAACCTACAGTACAGATAGTCCTTGACTTACAATAGTTCATTTGGTGACTGTTTGAAGTTATAACAACACTGAAAAAAGTGACTTATGACCATCCACATGGTCATATGATCAAAATTCAGATCCTCCTGAGCTTTTCCAATATTCTTGCAATTTATAGAATGACAATGTTGTTTATTGTTCTCTTCATGGTCTGTTATGGAGGAGCTCCTGTAGGATCTTTTTTGAGATTTGATGAAGGCTCACTTGAGATAGCCAGATGTTCTGAGAGCTTCCTTGGTGTGTTTTAGTTCTGTGAAAACTGTATTTTTGAGGTTTGATGGCTAATAACACCACTTTTTTTTTTTGGATTTCAAGATAATAATATTCCACTGCTTGGAATAGCCCAGACCTTAACCCAATTGAAAATCTATGGAGCCGACTAAAGAAACTTTGTTAGTTTTTTGTTAGTTTAACAGAAGCCATCATTCAATCTTGGTTTCACATTGTAACAGCTGCAGAACTAAAAGACTTAGTTCACTCCATGGGAAGATGTTGTAAAGCTGTAATTCATGCTAAAGGTTACCCAACTAAGAATTAACTGACATGATAATTTTTGTATATCTTGTTTTTTTTTTATGATGATCATTTTTGTATATATCATTTTTTCTACGTGTTTCGGTTTTCTTCTTTATACTGTAACTGCTATTCTAATAGCAAATCCTTCATAAAAGTTATTGCATTACATTCTTGATTAAATTATCTTTCCATTGATATATGATTTTATGGTACTACTATTATCCCCCCCCCAAAAAAAGTGGTGCTATTAGCTAGTTTTAGAAAATACACTTTTCCCAAAAGGTTTCCACAACTTTGGCCACTAGTGTAATGCCACCAAATACCAACAAGGACAAAAGCCACCAGCAAAAGCAAAATGCTACACAGCTCAGAGTCAATGAAAAGAACAATAGACACACAACCAGTAAAAAAGTCACACATCAATAAAACAATACTGTTTTTAGTTCTTCCTCTTTGTCACCTGTTCTTTGGTGTTCAGCTCTGGTTTGATCAGAATAATGTAACATTTGGGAATGAAAATGCAACCAAGTAAGCCAGCACTGGAGGCCAAGATGGAGAAGATCTCCACAACTAACTTCTCTTTCCCTTTGGTGCTGAGGTAGGCTGGAAGGAACGCTAACCAAATGTTACAAAACACCAACATGCTGAAGGTGATGAACTTGGCTTCATTGAAACTTCCTGGAAGGTTCCTGGCTAGGAAGGCCACCATGAAGCTGATGATGGACAGAAGCGCCATATACCCCAAGACAAGGAAAAACATCACAATGGGATCTTCATTGCATCCTGCAATGATTTGTTTGGTGAATGAATGTTTGTCCAGATCTGGGAATGGGGGAAAGATTGTCATCCAGACAACACAAAGAACTGCTTGAATGAAGAAACAGGAGACTACAATGGAGTTGGCCAATCTTTTCCCCACCCACTTCCTCATGTTGGACCCTGGTCTTGTTGCCATGAAAGCCACCACCACTGTGATGGTTTTGGCCAAGACACAAGAAATGGCCATTGAGAAAGTCATACCAAAAGTGGGCTGTCGTAGAAGACAGGTGATCCTCCTTGGTGGACCAAGAAAAAGCAAAGAGCAGAGGAAACAAAGCAGAAGGGAGACAAGGAGAATGTAGGAGAGATCTCGGTTGTTGGCTTTGACAATTGGAGTGTCTCTGTGCTTAATGAATATGTCAAGCACAAAGAGCGTGGTGAAAGAGAAAACGAGAGCAGCAGAAGCTAAGCTGATTCCAAAAGGTTCTTCATAGGAGAGAAAAGTTATGACTTTTGGGATGCATTGAGTGTGGTTTTCATTTGGATACTGTTCTTCTGAGCATTTGAAACAGTCATTCATATCTGAAAAAAAATAACCAAATTCCAGTTCAATTCTGACACACTGAGATTTTTTTTGTACATATTTCTTCCTGAAGGCTGTTAACATGCCACCACCTTCTACTGAAATATAGGTAGTGTTAACTTGCAAAGCTTTCAAGTTGCTATGAGCAGGAGGGAGGGAGAACTGATAGAGCTGATTGATTTCCCTAACTGAAGCTACATTCCATAGATGCTTTCTTACCACAATCAGTAGGAGAGTGTTGGGTTTCACAGCCAGCCAAAGTGGTTAATTGGAGAATGTGATTTATGACATGGCCAGGGAGGAGGGGAGAGACAGGGTCATAGGAGGTCATAAATCTACATGGAATTAGTTCTAACTGTATCCGAATATTGCTGAAATGGTGCTCCTAATAAATGACTGTATTTCTTTTGAAGTTTGGCTCATGGCTCATGAATTAATTAGGGCATCTTTCAGAAACTTCACAGGTAGCTAATGATCATTCTATTTGTTATATAATTCACATCTGAACCCACATACACATTCTGATTGTGCTTGATTTGAAGGAAACACTGCATTTTTATCAGAATAACATTCTCCAATACATGATGGTCTCTCTGTGTGGAATATGTTGTCTATACAACATCATTTACCTTTCTTGTCCGAAATCTTTTCTTCTGGGCAAGGAGCACAATCATAGCAACAAAATTTCTTCCCTTCCTTCTTCTTCTTCTGATAACCTGGTTGGCAATACTCATTACACACTGAATGAGGGGTCACCTATCCAGAAAGATTAAAATAATTGAGATGTTCTGAAAACAATAGTATCTGAAGGTACTAGGAATTCAATTGCTTCTTATATTATTAAGCATTGGTTTCTACAAATTGTGGGAGGTGTTCCCAGAACATGAGTTCAGACATGAAAGGAGATGGATAGTACAAACATTAAGACCGTCTTTCATTCTGAAGACACACTATTATTTCCACTTGAAATGATGTAAGATGATATTTGGGGAAGTGCTTGGTGTCTACTAATTTTTCAGATTTGTTTTTGGCATCTCATGTCATTAACAGATTATACATAGTAGTAAATGTATTATGCTGGTCATGGACTCTTCTTTCGTTCAGTGTTTACATTCACTTAAACAAGACAACAAAACCCAAATAAATATCTAAAATACTTACCATAATTTTCAGAGTATAAGACACTCCTTTTTTTCCCTTAAAAGTGGGTGAAAATTTAGGTGTGTCTTATAGACCGAATAAGGGGATGTGGCGGCACAGTAGCTAAGATGCTGAGCTTGTCGATCGAAAGGTCAGCAGTTCAGCAGTTCGAATCCCTAGTGCTGCATAACGGGGTGAGCTCCCGTTATTGTCTGAGTTCTGCCAACCTAGCAGTTCGAAAGCATGTCAAAAATGCAAGTAGAAAAATAGGGACCACCTTTGGTGGGAAGGTAACAGTGTTCCGTGAGCCTTTGCCATTTAGTCATGCTGGCCACATGACCACGGAGACGTCTTTGGACAGCGCTGGCTCTTCGGCTTTGAAACAAAGATGAGCACTGCCCCCTAGAGTTGGGAACGACTAGCACATATCTGCGAGGGGAACCTTTACCTTTACAGACCAAATACGGGCATTTTTGGGCTCCCAAGCCCTCTGTGCATTGTGTTTTCACCCACCCAGGCCTTCAAAAGCACTCTGCAGTGCTCCACATGGACCGTTTTTGCCAAAAATTGGTCCATTTTTGGCCTGCATAGTGCTTCTGGGGCCCGGGAGCCCAAAATTGGGCATATTTTTGGCGAAAACAGGAAATACAGAGCACTGCAGAGTGCTTCTGGGGGCCAGAGAGGGCAAATATGTGAGGCGTGGAGGCCAAAAACTATTTTTTCTTGTTTTCCTCCTGTAAATTTAAGTGCTTCTTATAGTCTGGCATCTTATAGTCTGAAATATACAGTAATAAAGAATATAATAGATGAATATTCCTATGAAGTTGTGGGATCTTAATCTTCTGAATTTGAGACCGGACAGCTACTTTCCATGGTAGTTTCAATGACAATCTGTTGCATGGCAGATGACTGGAAGAGATGATCTTTGTGGTCCTTTCCAATTGTTCAATGTTGTACTTATATGTACAATGTTCTGTGTGTCTGATTTTAAAATAAAATAAAATAAATGAAACTAGGGTCCTACATTGTACACCTGGTTAAAAGCTTTATGCCACACTATCATATCCTGGTTAAGGAAGATTTGTTTTCCTTCTGCAGACTTGGGATCAAGCTTTCCAACTTTCACCCTCTGAAAAGTATGATTGGGGAAGGTGATCAGGTTGGTGATATCAAGTTGACTTTCTACTTCTCCTTCCGCATTGAAGGACACCATTTCTCCTGCTGAGTTATTGAACGAAATGTCCTGAAGAATGCTGTGGAGCTGATAGAAACAGAAATACATAACGAAAGAAAAAAATAAATAGTTTATCTATCTATATCTATCTATCTATCTATCTATCTATCTATCTATCTATCTATCTATCTATCTATAAGCCAAATACCACTCACTCATCACAAAAATCTTCAGAACGGTAAAGCCTACAAACTTGAAATCTGGCACATATATTCCTGGTTGAACCAATTCCTATTGGTTCTAGGTGCTCGCTAAGAAAAGATTTTTCGAAATGACCATCAGATCATTAGTATTTCATATACAGTATTATATTAATACACTCTGATGCTAAGGAGTTAGACGTTCTACTCCTCCTCCCCACCTGAAAGGAACTCTGTCCCAACTGCCAGTTGCCTTATATTAACATGCTCTGATGCTACCCATTTGCTAAACCAGGCGTGGCCATGGCTAGCAGGTGACTCATCCAGCCTGCAGGCTGGGACATTCTATTCCCCCTCCCCCTCTGTTCCAATTGCCAGTTGCTTTATATTAACACACTCTGATGCTACGGAGTTACACATTCTACACTAAGTTTCAGGCTTTCAGTGTCATTTTTATCACATCCGATCACATAATTTCATAGTGAAGCACGGGTGTCCAGCTAGTTATTTATATTCATGGTATTATAAAAAGCTTAATGTGGAAAATATGGGGGAAGCATTACCCGCCAAGGCTGAAGCCTTTTTCTATCCAGCATTGCCCTAGAACTGGCTCGAGCTGAACTTACAGACTGCAAAGCATGGGCCACAGCATGAACTCCATTGTAGATACTGTAGCTGTGCCCACTCACAGTCACTTCAAAATGTGATACAGGGATGGATTCCAAGCTCTCCTCCCTGGTACACTTTTTCTTTCCCACTTGCTCCGAAGTTGCAAAGAGACATTTGAGTGCTTGATTCCAAAAATATTCCAGATTATTAACCTTTGGGCTTTGGTCAGGTCTGAGAAGGTAGAGAAAAGTCTGGAATTCCTTAATCTCACTGGAATGAAGCATGAAGGAAAGAGCTCCTTGGAATATTTGAATTTTAGCATCAGGCCGTTTAGTCATTAACGAGAAATCTATCTGGTCTGTCATAATCCACACCTTTCCCCCACATGCCTTTTCATTGCATCTGTCATATACGTCAACTAGTAAAGAAGCCAGGTACAATACGGTTGAGGTATCTCTGTAAATTATAAAGGTACTTGCTCTGCCCTCTGTAATATGGAGGTTCAGTTTTTCAACCAGCTCAGTGAGTTTATTCCAACTGTTTACGCTATTTAAATGCTGCTGTGGAATTATTTGGGTAAAAGCGGAGCAGATTCTATTCTGAGAGAACAGGGCCTCCAGGGAGAGCAGGAAACATTCTGCACTGTCGCCATCCTGAGTGAAGAGGCCAATCCATGTCCATCCAAAGTTCTTTAGCAGATAAATGATACCTTGAACCTGGTGGACTTCACCAAGGGCCATACGGAAGAAGGAAGAGTTGACTCCATTTCTCCTTTCAGAAGCAAAGGATCCATAGGCCAACTAAGAGGAGAGGAGACATTTCAGAAATGAGTTAGAAGAATGTTCTCCTAGTCTGTGTGAGATATTTTAGAAATAGAAATAGAATAATAGAATTGGAAGGGTCCTTGGAGGTCTTCTAGTCCAGGGGTCACCAACCCCTAAGGAGCCTTGGTGGTGCAGCAGACTAAAGTATGTTAAGTAGCACTTAGCTGACAGCTGCCTGCAATTACTGTGAGTTCAAATCTCATCAGGCTCAAGGTTGACTCAGCCTTCCATCCTTCCGAGGTAGGTAAAATGAGGACCCGGTTTGTGGGGGCAATAAGCTGACTGTATAAAAAAAGAACACCACTTGGGGGGGGGGGCGAAAGCCCTACTAAGCAGGTATATACAAAAGTATGAAGGCTATTGCTTAATGCATTATAAGCCGCCCTGAGTCTCTGGAGAAGGGCGGCATATAAATCAAACCAATAAATAAATAAATAAATAAACCTTTTGGATTCCAGGAACCACTAAATTCATAATGCCGCATGCCGCAAAGAGGGGGTTGTGGGGTTTTTAAAAATTGTCTTTTTGTAATCTTTTAAGGGGTTTAGGGCGGGGGGGTGGGGAGGGAGGGGCATAGGTCAGGCTCGTTACAGGGGCATGGAATGGAAGGCGGGGAGCGGGGTGTGGAGGAGCTCAGTGCTGATAGGGTGGAGGGCAATTCCATCAGGACCGTGGTTGGGAGGGGCAGATATGGCGGGAGTAGGGGGCCACATCAGGTGGTGGGGGCATGCACCCACTATCTCCAAGCGGTGGCATGCCTCAGCCCCCATGACTCTTCTCGTCTCCCCAGCTGTCCAGTCTCAGAACCCAGGCCTTAGACTGATGCTGTGCAACGCCAGGTCTGTGGTTAATAAGGCCCCCCTCATTTGTGAGCTAATACAGGAGGGGGGTGCGGGCCTGGCAGGTATTACAGAGACCTGGCTGGGCCAAGAGGGGGGTCCCCCTCATAGAGATGTGCCCACCAGGTTTCCGTGCATTCCATCAGCCAAGGGCCCAGGGCAGGGGTGGGGGTTGGCGGTCATTATAAAGGAAGGTCTTGATCCGAGGGAGGCCACTGTACCTCAGATAGCCGGATGTGAGTCTCTCCTCGTGAAGTGGGGCCATGGGATGCAGGTGGGCCTGCTGATTGCGTACCTGTCTCCCTGCCATGTGACAGCGGCCCTGCCCGAGCTTCTCAACGTTATTGCCGGGGTGGCGGTTGATTCCCCCAGACTTTTGGTCATGGGGGATTTCAACCTGCCGTCTGCCGGTGAGGCGTCTGGGATGGCTCAGCAGTTTATGGCTTCCATGACAGCCATGGACCTGACAAAATTAATTCATGGCCCCACTCATGCGGGAGGACACACTCTGGACTTGGTTTTTATCTCTGGTCAGTGGTGGAGTGGTCTGGATATAGGGGATAAAGTTACTGAACCCCTGTCATGGTCGGACCATTCTCTTCTGAGGCTGGACTTTTTGACCGCTGCACCCCACTGCAGGGAGGTGGAACCGACCAGGCACCTGATGGATCCTGATAGGTTCCAGAGGGAGCTTGGGCCAATTCCTGAAACTCTGGCTTAGACTCGGCTGAAGATCTGGTGGCTGCCTGGGATAGGACGGCCGCCGGTGCTCTGGACCGAGTCGTGCCTTTGCGGCCTCTGAACCCAACGCCGAACCTGCTCAGCCCCTTGGTTTTCCGAGGAGCTGAGGGTGATGAAGCGCCGGAAAAGATGCCTAGAGAGCAGTTGGAGGGCTAGTCGCTCTGAATCCGACCGAACACTAGTTAGGTCTCATATTAAGACCTATCTAGTGGTGATAAAAGCGGCAAAGCGTAATCACTTTTCCACTCTTATTGCATCGGCAGATAACCGCCCAGCCGCCTTGTTTAGGGTGACTCGCTCCCTCCTACATCAGGGAGCGCAGGAAGACCCCTTGCAAGGGCTGAGGATTTTGCACAGTATCTGCATGATAAAATCGCTCAGATTCGGGAAGGCTTGGACTCTGACTGGGTAGATCCCGGCGGGGTGACTGAGGCTGGTCTTGAGAATGTTACCTGGGATGAGTTCGACCCTGTGACTCCTGAGGATGTGGACAGGATTCTGGGGAGGTTAAATGCAACCACATGTTTATTGGACCCGTGCCCCTCTTGGCTGGTACTGGCCACCCGGGAGGTAACACGAGGCTGGCTCCAGAGGATTATAAATGCTTCTCTGAGTGAGGGTTTCTTGCCTCCCGCCTTGAAAGAGGCGATGGTGAGGCCCCTCCTCAAGAAGCCTTCTCTGGACCTGGCCGTTTTCGCAAACTACCGTCCGGTCTCCAACCTTTGCTTTGTTGTGAAGGCTGTGGAGAGTGTGGTTGCGCGACAGCTCCCACAGTACCTGGATGAAACCGTCTATCTAGATCCGTGCCAGTCCGGCTTCAGGCCTGGGTACAGCACGGAGACGGCATTGATCGCATTGGTGGATGATCTCTGGAGGGCTCAGGACAGGGGTTGTTCCTCTGTTCTGGTCCTGTTAGACCTCTCAGCGGCTTTTGATACCATCGACCATGGTATCATGCTGTGCCGGCTGGAGGGATTGGGGGTGGGAGGCACCGTGTTGCGGTGGTTCTCCTCCTATCTCTCTGACCGGTCGCAGTCTGTGTTGGCAGGGGGGCAGAGGTTGACCTCGAGGCGCCTTGCTTGCGGGATGCCACAAGGGTTGGTCCTCTCGCCGCTCCTGTTCAACATTTATGTGAAGCCACTGGGTGAGATCATCCGTGGTTTTGGGGTGCAATGCCATCTGTATGCTGATGATACTCAGCTGTACATTTCCACCCCAGACCACCCCAATGATGCCCTCGAAGTGATGTCCCAGTGTCTGGAGGCCGTGCGGGTCTGGATGGGGAGGAACAGGCTTTGGCTCAACTCTTCCAAGACTGAGTGGCTGTGGATGCCGGCGTCCTGGTATAGCCAGCTGGTGCCATCGCTGACTATTGGGGGCGAGTCACTGACCCCCACAGAGGGGGCTCACAACTTGGGTGACCTCCTGGACACACAGCTGTCTTTAGAAGAGCATATGATGGCCGTGGCCAGGGGGGCTTTTTATTAGGTTCGCCTGTTACGCCAGTTGCGCCCCTTTCTGGATCGGGACTCCTTGTGCACAGTCACTCATGCCTTGGTCACGTCACGCCTGGACTACTGCAACACTCTCTACATGGGGCTCCCCCTGAGGAGCACCCGGAGGCTCCAGCTGGTGCAGAATGCAGCTGCGCGGGTGATTGTGGGAGCGATGTGGCGCTCCCACATAACACCTCTCCTGCGCGAGCTGCATTGGCTCCCGGTGGTCTTCCGGGTGCGCTTTAAGGTGTTGGTTCTCATCTTTAAAGTGCTCCATGGCTTAGGGCCAGGGTATTTGCGAGACCGCCTGCTGCTACCGATAACCTCCCACCGGCCAATACACTCTCACAGAGAGGGCCTCCTCAGGGTGCCGTCAGTCAGACAATGTCGGCCGGCAGCCCCCAGGGGGAGAGCCTTCTCTGTGGGGGCACCCGCCCTGTGGAATGAGCTGCCTCCTGGAATACAATTGATCCCGGACCTCCAGACCTTCCGTAAAGCCCTGAAGGCGTTTTTATTCCATCAAGCCGGCCTAGCCTAAATGGTTTTTAAATTGGGATTTTAAATTTTATGGATTTGGGGGCTTTAAATTGGGAAGCTAGTGATTTAATTCTTTTTAATTATCTTAATTTTTGTATTTTTATGTTTTTTAATTTTGGCTGTTCACCGCCCTGAGTCCCTTCTGGGAGAAGGGCGGTATACAAATAAATAAATAAATAAATAAATAAATAAATAAATAAATAAATAAATAAATAAATAAATAATTTTAAATCCAGCAGACTACTAATATGATCTGCCTAATGAATGTCTGGGTGGGTGTGGCAAGGTGGTCATGTGACTGGGTGGGCATGACCAACTTGATGTCACTCACGTCGAGGGGCGCCTTGCCAGCCTCTATTCACCACTCTTTGCCTGCCCAACCAGGCTCCTTAGGGCCTCAACAGGAAGCAGTTGCTGGAGCTAAGCAGCCACCACGAGAAAGAATTGCCAAAACAGCTGGCTCAGTTCAAATTGGATCTGACCGAGAAGGAGGCTCAGCAGAAGCACCTCACAGAGGATACGAGCATAGGCTTTCCATGCAGAGGAAAGACCTGCAGGAGTGCAAGGCCAGGTGCCAGCGCCT
The DNA here is from genome assembly GCA_022577455.1 of Arizona elegans. NCBI lineage: Eukaryota > Metazoa > Chordata > Lepidosauria > Squamata > Colubridae > Arizona > Arizona elegans. Next base: position 627,152 of record JAKOOJ010000064.1, on the reverse strand, counting down.
GGAAGCTCAGCAGGCTGAGATGGTCAGCCAGTTCCAGACCATGATGCAGTCCCACTGGAACAAGGCCCTCCGGCTCTTCGCCACCAGTAGTGCTTCCCTCCAGCCTCGGCCAATGCCCCACACCAGGAGGCTGAAGCAAACCCCAAGTCGGAATTTCTGCCCCCCTCTGATCCACACAAAATGACCTAGAAGGAGGAGACTCTCTGCAGCAACACAAACATTCATTAAACATATCCGGCCCAGGGGCAGTAGTTTGAGGACCCCTAATTTAGTGCAATATAAAAAATGCAAATATTTTTTCTACAGACCACCAAAATTTTCTTGTGGACCACCAGTTGGTGACCGCTGTTCTAGTCCAATCCCTTGCTTAGGCAGGAAACCCTATGTCACTTCAGACAAATGGTTATCCAACATCTGCTTAAAAACTTCCAGTATTGGAGCATTCACAACTTCTGGAGGCAAGTTGTTCCACCGATTAATTGTTCTAACTGTCAAGAAATTTCTCCTTAGTTCCAAGTTGCTTCTCTCCTTGATTAGTTTCCACCCATTGCTTCTCCTCCTGCCCTCAGGTGCTTTGGAGAATAGCTTGACTCCCTCTTCGTTGTGACAGATATTGGGACACTGCTATCATGTCTCCTCTAGTACTTCTTTTCCTCAGACTAGACATACTCAGTTGCAGCAAACCATTCTTTATATGTTTTAGCCTCCAGTCCCCTAATCATCTTTGTTGCTCTTCTCTGCACTCTTTCTAGAGTTTTTAATGAAGCCTGCTTTGTAAAGGTACCTATTTGTACCTTGGTCAACTTTAGTGGTCTTTAGCAGGAAATGACTTAAAGTTACTGCTGATGAGACACAATAGCGAGCTCTACCATCAAGAGAATAAGGGGTGTATGTGTATTTGTGTGGGTGTGAAAAAAATAATTACTGAGATTGTACAGTTAATGCTCAGTAACCATAAATAAGAAATAGCAAGTCGACTACATTGTTTTCATGATATTAAAAGAAGAAAAGAAATATGTATTGTGGTGTAGGGTTTCCTGCCTAAGCAAGGGATTGGACTAGAGGACCTCCAAGGTCCCTTCCAACTCTGTTATTTTATAATTCTAATTCTAGAATGAGATGACTCACAGCCACCACGTGGGCATGGCTGGGTGGGCATGGCTGGGTGGGCATGGCTGGGTGGGCATGGCTGGGTGGTTCACTACAACTAGGTGGGCATAGATGAGTGTCATGGTCAGGTGGGCACACCAACTAGCTTGATGCACACATCTTCCTTCCAAGCTTGAAGGAAGAAAGAAAATACAATTATTAGCAAAAAAAGTTGTTTAGGATTCCAATCACACTTGGCCAATAAAGAATTCTATTCTATTCTATTCTATTCTATTCTATTCTATTCTATTCTATTCTATTCTATTCTATTCTATTCTATTCTATTCTATTTTACTCTACCCTACCCTACCCTATTTTAAATTTGAATATGATCGAGTTTAATAGCAAAATCTCCAGTATGTTTATCATTGAATTTAATTCATTATCTATGATGTATTGTATGTAGTTTCACCGTTATTGGGTGTTTCGCAAATGTAGGTTTCTCATCACAGAGCAACACATTTCCATACATAAGCATGTGTCTTAATAAATAAAGTTTATATTATTATGCTTTGGAATTCTCTGTAAAAAATGTTGTTCGATTGCAAACTGGATCCCTTAAATTCTCTGGATAGTTTGTGCATTTCTTTCCTTTTTGGAGTCTTGGGGTTGCATTTCCACCACGTATGTCAGAAGTTTCCTTCTGTCTTGTGCCCTCTTCGGCACTTTGTCTATATGATTTTTCTCTTTTGGCAATTATTGATTGCGTTGTACCATGTTTCCCCAAAAATAAGACCCTGTCTTATTTTTTTATTTTTATTTTTTAACCCTGAAATAAGTACTTGGCCTTATTGCCATGCGCTCAAAAGCCCGATTGGTCTTATTATAAGGGGATGTCTTATTTTGGGGGAAACAGGGTATATCATCTGTAAAACATTTATATACGGGTGATTATGGGCGCAGCTCGTTGCGCCCATGTAACACCTCTCCTACGCGAGCTGCACTGGCTCCCGGTAGTCTTCCGGGTGCGATTCAAGGTGTTAGTTATCACCTTTAAAGCGCTCCATGGCTTAGGACCTGGGTACCTACGAGACCGTCTTTTGCCACCAATAGCCTCCCACTGACCAGTTCGTTCTCACAGGGAGGGACTACTCAGGGTACCGTCAGTCAAATTATGTTGACTGGCGACTCCCAGGGGGAGGGCCTTCTCTGTGGGGGCTCCAACCCTTTGGAATGAATTGCCCCTGGAGATACGGAATATCCCTGATCTCCGTGCTTTCCGCCGTGCCCTCAAGACCCTAATGTTCCAACAGGCGGGGCTAAACATACGAACATCTGAATGATTTTTTAAATGTTATCTAATGCTGGGTTTTATTTAATTGACCAAACTAAGTAATAATTTTAATTAGCAATTTTATGATGTTTGTGTGTCTATATTTTTCTTGACTGTACACCGCCTTGAGTCCTACGGGAGAAAGGCGGTATAGAAATATAATAAATAAATAAATAAATAAATAAATAAATAAATAAATATGCAGTTCTCTCTCAGACAGTGGTGGTATCCAGCTGGTTCAGACCAGTTCGGGCGAACTAGTAGTGTCAAACTGCTGATCCACCCGCCGCGGCCCTATGCCGTCCTATTTAGCTATGTTTTCTAAGCCACATGCATGCATGCAAGCGTCAAGCACGAGTAAAGCGCTCACATTTTTGGTGTGCAGGGTGGCAAAATGATGTGAAACCCACCTCTGCTCTCCGACTATACTACTATAGTTTACTCAGACTATATTGTATACTATTTGTACTTTAGAATCAGTTTCAGATTGCTGGACAATTGCCTGAACAATTCATGTGGAGAGTGACAAACCTGTGGTCACACAATTGATTTTGTGCCTAAAGCAAGGCTAGACCTCACTGAAGTCTAAACTACTACACCAAACTGACTCTCCAACAATAGCATGGAATAAATGCTATAAGCTTGTTCCATAGTTTTTTCACATATAGCATTGTAATTGTTCTGTGAAATTTTGCATGCACATTTTTATTTCTCCTCTCTCCACTAGAGAGTAGAACTTAATATACACAGTATACTTAATAGGGGATCTTTGTTCTTTGTAAGCATTTCAAATTCTGTCTTTATTTATTTATTTTTTTAATGTCCCTTCCTATTTCTAAGGTCTAAGATTTTATTCTTCCAATGATTTGCAAATACATCATTCTTGCTGTATCTATTCATGAGATCTGGGTATTCTGTATTTGCCTATGTAATTTAATTTTTTTTTTTTTTACTGTAGTTATCTCCGATATAAAAAGCTAATTGAGACATTATTGGACTTATTGTTTGTGGTGCAATCAGAACAATCTTGAACTAAATACACTCGAAAAGGTAGAAATGGTGGTGGATTTTAGAAGAAAATCTCCTATACTACCACCTCTTTTTTTTAAAAAAAAGAAATTTTATTTCATAAACAAACAAACATACAATATATAATCTATCAGTCAATATATCATCTGAATACATCTTTTTTCCATCTTACTCCTCCAATAATTGTCATATCTTAATATTATCATTTCATTTATTATTACATTTCCCCCACATTTACTTTTCTATTAAAACATTTATCTATTCAACACTTTTATCCCAACCCAACCTTTGTCCCTCCCTCCCCACCCCCCCCACCCCCGACTTCCCAGAGCAAAAACAGGGTATTACATTTAACAAACCTAAGCTAAAATATACTAACTAACTACAAAGTTCAAAACACCCTCACGCTCTTTAACTCCTCTTTTACAAATTCATCAACCTCCCTTTTGTATCTTCCTAAATATAAAGACCTTTTTCTTGATGTATAATCCAATAATTTTACAATATTGCCAACATTAAAAATCATAGATAGGTTTCATTTCCACACCCTCAAACACCATTCTTTTTCAGCATTGCTCCCTAATAAAGTTCTAAAATTAACATTTATCCTCTTTGATCCTTCATAAAATTGAATATTTTCAAACCTTAGACACTTTCTCTCGTATATTACCACCTCTTATAATACAAGACAACACAGTATCAACAGTAGAGTCCTTCAAGTTTCTAGGTTCTATCATATCTCAAGACTTAAAATGGACATCTAACATCAAAAACGTGATCAAAAAAGCACAACAAAGAATGGTTTTTTTGCGCCAACTCAGAAAGCTCAAACTGGCCAAGGAGCTGCTGATATATAATTCTACAGAGGAGTTATAGAGTCTGTCCACCTCCATAAGTGTCTGGTTTGTCTCTGCAACCAAACAAGACAGACACAGACTTCAGAGGATAATTAGAACTGCAGAAAAAACAATTACTACCAACCTGCATTCCATTGAGGATCTGTATATTGCACTAGTCAAAAAGAGGGCTGTGAAAATATCCACAGACCCCTCACATCCTGGACATAAATTGCTTAAGCTTCTATCCTCAAAATGACGCTATAGGACACTGCACACCAGAACAACTAGACACGAGGACAGTTTTTTCCTGAATGCCACCACTCTGCTAAACATCTAAACAACACTGTCAAATTAACTACTAAGCCTGTATTACTATTCTTCTCATCCTTACTAATACCTCTCTCTTCTCAATTATAGCTATATCCATGTTGCTTGTTGCTTGTATATTTACAACTTATATTGTTTTTATTGTTTCCTAGTATGATTTGATTTCTTATTAATATCCTATGACTATCACTAAGTGTTGTATCTTATGATTCTTGATGAGTATATTTTTTTCTTTATGTACGCTGAGAGTATATGCACCAAGGACAAATTCCTTGTGTGTCCAATCACACTTGGCCAATAAAGAATTCTATTCTATTCTATTCTATTCTATTCTATTCTATTCTATTCTATTCTATTCTATTCTATTCTATTCTATTCTATTCCATTCCATTCCATTCCATTCCATTCCATTCTATGGCTATTTTCTCATATTCTAAATCTCCTTCCCCAATGTGTAGAAAGTATCTCCCCAGGTATGCAGATGTTCTTGGAACTCATATGATTTTTATTTTCTCATTATTTAATAAAACACAATCCTGAAAAGCAAACTGCAAAAAAAACAAAAACAAATCACAAAGATATATCAAAGAAAAATGATTCCCGTCTACAGACCTCACCTGTGGAATTTTGTAAAGAGTTAAGATGTCTGCCACTTGGAAGGAGATATCAGAATTTAATCCTGCAATCGTGGCTATCACATTCTTCTTGGAGTCACAATTGTAATTGAAGACTGTGTTTTGCTGTGATTTGAAGAGAAGCTGCAAAATACTATGATAGAAAGTTTTTTTGTGGTTGTAACTGTCCACAATGTAGAATCCAAGGGTGATATTGGACAAGATCTCCGGATTCCCATTGATCTCATTTAGGGCAAATGCCAAGGCTAAATTATGCTGGTAAAAATTTCTGTTTATTCTGAAAATAGAGATATATCGTTATTTTTCATGAAATCACCAACAGGATCAAAGTGCACAATTTAACAACATCCTCCCTCATTTTGAAAGACTGTGCAAGATTCTCAGCTTAAGCTTAGCAAACCACAAATGACAGATAACGTCTGGGTTGCTAAAAAATGGCATGTAGATATTGATGGAAGCTCCAGAGGTTGCATTTGACTAGAAGGAACTGTTAAATAAAGCCAACCTTCATTGATCTGATGGTTGGACTTGATTAATTACCAAGAAATCCTAGAAGTGTAAGCTAGACTGGCAGGAAAAGTCCCAGAACTAAAAGGGAAGTCAGTGCTGCAAATTAATATAATTGAGCGAGTCTAGAGGTATTTCACAAGAAGAATCACTCCTCTGCTCACAACAGAATACCTTATGCTTGAAATTTTGGGCTTAGACAATTTAGAACTATGCTGACTTCGGTCTGACCTAAGTGTAATACACAAAATTATCTGCTACAATATTCAACATCAATGACTACTTCAGCTTTAACCACAATAATACACGAGCACACAATAGATACAAACTTAAGGTAAACCGCTCCAAACTCAATTGCAGAAAATAGGACTTCAGCAACAGAGTGGTCAATGCCTGGAATGCACTACCTGACTCTGTGGTTATTTCCCCAAACCCCCAAAACTTTAACCTTAAACTGTCTACCGTGGACCTCACCCCATTCCTAAGAGGTTTGTAAGGGGCGTGCATAAGCGCACCATCGTATCTACTATCCCTGTCCTAATGTCCCCATTTATTCATATCCATTTCCTGTATTCATAATCATGTCTATACTTATATCTGTAATCTTATACATGCTTGACAAATAAATAAATAAAATAAAATAAATAAATTTGCCAATTAGAATGCATATTAACTTAACTGATAAGCCAAATTGACTTAATTATTATTTATTGCTTCTATTCACATTTATATATATATATATGTTTATTTTGACTGTTCACTGCCCTGAGTCCTTCGGGAGAAGGGCGGTATAAATAAATAAATAAATAAATAAATAAATAAATAAATAAATATTCATGAGATCATTAGAATTCAGTGTTGATTTAAGTTGGAGCAAATGGCTGTCTAATCATTAGAAAGATTCTGAGTGAGATGTGCAACTAAGAAATATGAACTGCAAACAAACAAGCAAACAATTTAAATAAAGGTTACAAGCCATTCTAACCCTAACCTGATACTCCATCACTTCAACAATTGTGATGGATTTTGAACTGCTAAGTAGCATCAGAACTATCTAGTTCTAAACAGAGGGATAGAATCAAGATCACGTGACGTGTTAATACCACTTTATAACACCTTGGTAAGGCCACACTTGGAATGCTGCATCCAGTTTTGGTTGCCATGATGTAAAAAAGATGTGGAGACTCTCGAAAGAGTGCAGAGAAGAGCAACAAAGATGTTTAGGGGACTGGAGGCTAAAACATATGGAACTGGATATGTCTAGTGTGATAAAAAGAAAGACTAGGGGAGACATGATAGCAGTGTTCCAATATCTCAGGGGTTGCCACAAAGAAGAGGAAGACAAGCTATTCTCCAAAGCACCTGAGGGTATACCGAACAAGAAGCAATGGGTGGAAATTAATCAAGGAGAGAAGCAACTTAGAACTAAGGAGAAATTTCCTGACACTGAGAACAATTAATCAGTGGAACAACTGGCTTCCAGAAGTTGTGAATGCTCCAACAATGGAAGTTTTTAAGAAGATGTTGGATAACCATTTGTCTGAAGTGGTGTAGGGTTTCCTGCCTAAGCAGGGGGTTGGACTAGAAGATCCCCAAAGTTCCTTCCAACTCTGTTATTCTATTCTATTCTATTCTATTCTATTCTATTCTATTCTATTCTATTCTATTCTATTCTATTCTATTCTATTCTATTCTATTCTACTCTACTCTACTCTACTCTACTCTACTCTATTCTATTCTATTCTATTCTATTCTATTCTATTGTAAAGAAATATGAACTGCAAACATGCAAGCAAGCAAGCAAGCAAACAAACAAACAAATAAACAATAAGTAAAGGTTACAGACATTTTAACCCTAACCCGATACTCCATCACTTCAACCATTGTGATGGATTTTGAACTGCTGAGTAGCATCAGAACTGTCTAGTTATTTGGATGAGAGATAACCAAGAAAACCAGCAGCTACAGGCTGGACTTTGAGTTTTAAAGAGGAAAAGAAAAGTGTCCGTTAAAAAAACTCCCATTGTGTTGTTTGAAACAAAATTGCATGCATGTTTCTATTTCATCATGCAAAGGTATTAAAACAATCATTTTTAAAAATAACTTGTATTTTCTCACACTGACATTTCAAAATAGAAAAAGAGAGATTCTCAAATATCGCAAGGATGGGACATACAAATTTCAGGATGTATTTAACAGTAACTTATTCAGTGACAAGCAAATTTCCTACCCTCGGATATCCCTATGTTCTGAAAAAGGAGATCTCTGGAAAGAATGCAAGGAAAAAATCGAAGAGACTTGGGATGTGATCCCACCAATGACATAATCTCCAGGCAAATAAAACTCATGTGAAAGATGTCTGGGCTCAGTCCATCCCATTTCTTTGCTCACTAAATGAGGAAACATAAGTAGAAATATCATGTGCTGCGCCGTTTGAACATTCCTTCCTCTCTTTAGGCACATTTCTGGAATCATATAATGTTTGCTGACTTCTAACAAGGCTTCAACGGACGTGGTGGCTCAGTGGCTAAGACGCTGAGCTTGTCGATCGAAAGGTCAGCAGTTCAATAGTTCAAATCCCTAGTGCTGCGTAATGAGGTGAGCTCCCGTTTCTTGTCCCAGCTTCTGCCAACCCAGCAGTTTGAATGCACATAAAAAATGCAAGTGGAAAAATAGGGACCCCCTTTGGTGGGAAAGTAACAGCGTTCTGTGCACCTTTGGCATTGAGTCATGCCAGCCACATGACCACGGAGATGTCTTCAGACAGCGCTGGCCCTTCGGCTTTGAAATGGAGATGAGCACCGCCTCCTAGAGTCAGGAACGACTAGTACATATGTGCGAGGGGAACCTTTACCTTTGCCTAACAAGTCTTCAGATGAAGTAGTGAATTCTTCTTTGCTAGAGGCCTTTCAAGAGAAGATAGCTGATGATTTGCAAGAAAGGTGCAAAATATACTTCCTGTGAAGTGAGTTGAGTTAGATTGAAGCGGGATTTACTAATCCCAATCAGTACCTGTAAATAAGTCAGGAGACAAGACCACGGAGATCCAGAGAAAACAGGTTTATTGAGTATTGCTAGCAATAGGCTCAGTGCAGTCTCCTGCCAAGGACTGAGCCCCGAACCACGCCCTAAGGCAGACTTTTATAGGTTCTTGAGATTTGACAGTGACATAGCATATTCAGTTCCGCTTATGGATAATACATTGTGCATACAGATAGGTAATTCTAAGGGAGATTCACTGGAAAAGTACAAAAGCAGAAGTTCGTAGTTTTGTGATACATAGGGCATACAACTTGGTACATTTTGTGGTTACAACGGTTACAGCAGAAGATTACAAATGCCAAGTTCCCTTTTAGACGTACAGATGTAGGAGAAAGGGCCTTATGATTATATCTTTTATATAAGAGTGCAATGTACAGTATAAATGAGGTTATATACCATTTGGTTGAGGGGGCTCTCCTTCAAGATGACTTCAAAGCTTCTCTCCGACTTTGAGAGTCATTTACTTTAAGTGGAGATCATTAAAAGGAAAATTTCTCTCTTGATTTACCAGAGAGAAATGTGGAAACCAGGAAGTGCTGTTTAACCTATCTGAGTAGGAACTTTGCTCCACTCTTCCATATCAGCACTGAAGGGGCTTTCTAAATTACATATAGTCAATGTACACATAATCATTATTTCATGGGCTTCAGAAATCTCCTAACATAACCAAGAAAAAACAAATGATAGTGATTTCAGTAATGACAGGAAAGATAACTAGCATCAACCAAGGTCAAGTTGGAGTAATGGCTTTGGTTGTAAACATGTTCTCTACTCCCACCCACCCTCCTCTTCCAGTTGAGTTAATAATAATGTTTTTCTTTAAACATGGGGAGCGGGGGTGTCATCTTGTCTCCATAGAAAAGAAATGCAGGCTTTTAAAAGAAATATTTGAAGGCTAGTCTAGAAAAGATTGAGGGCATACAAAAAAAGATTGTAAAAATGAGGAAGCAGGGGACAATTATTTATGGATTAAAATGTTGATACTTGAATATTCATAACCGCACAATACTGATAGTAATTTGATCATGTCTTATTCTCTACCCATGTCTAAAATATAAAAATGTGCCCAAAAATGAACTTGAAATAAGTTATAAGATAACTTTATTGTCATTTTTTTTTTACTGTGAGCACACTGGCCCACATTAAAAATGAAATTCTATTGTCTGCTCTCAAGAGAAAGTATATATCTACCCAAACATCTACATAAACACACATATACACTGTCCAATTCCAATGAATGTACCCATTACAAGTGGAATTCCGAGGCATTGCAATTCCTCAAAGAACAAATTTCTTTAGATACAGCATCTTGGCACTTCTGGTGAAAAGCCAGTACTGAAGTTCCCATGCTTTTCACCCAATATAAGTATTAGTTTCTCAATTTTCCAAAACAAACTGTCACATTGTCCAACCAAGATGGGAGGTGGTTGCTTGGTGACTTTTCTCCTCCTCCGGTCAACCAGCAGTTGGAATGTGCTTTTTTTAAAAAAAATATATATATTTTTTTATTTTTATTTTTTATTGAAAAGTTTTACAAACATTTCCCCTTCCCCCTCCCTCCTCCCCTTCCAACCCTCCCCTCCCCTCCCTCCCCCCCCCACTTCCCAGAGCAAAATACAGGGTATAACATTTGATAATCATAAGCTAATATAAGCTAATTATCTATAGCCTCCTATCCCCCTCTTGAACTTTTAACTCCCCTTTTACTAACCTACATTTAAGTACTTTATAAAATCTCTTTGATCATTCATGAGCTATTTGAAATTTTTTAGACCGATATTTGCCTTGAATATAATCAATCCATCTTCTCCATTCTAACATATATTTCTCACTTGAATGGTCCTTTAGATATGCTGAAATTTTCGCCATTTCTGCTAAATTTACTACTTTTAATGTCCATTCTTGAATAGTAGGTAAATCTTCCTTCTTCCAGTACTGCGCCACCAAGAGTCTTGCTGCAGTTATTAGGTTCAAAATCAAATTAGTCTCTATATCCATACAATCTGTAATTATACCTAACAAAAAGAGCCTTGGTAGTACAGGGGTTTAAGGCACCCTGTTATTAAGCTGGTTATTAAGACCAGCTGCCTGCAATTACTGCAGGGTTCGAATCTCGCCAAAGCTCAAGGTTGACTCAGCCTTCCATCCTTTCTAAGGTAGGTGAAATGAGGACCCAGTTGTGGGGGCAATAAGCTGACTTTGTATAAACATACAAAAGGATGAAGGCTATTGCTGAGCACATTGTAAGCCGCCCTGAGTCTTCGGAGAAGGGCGGCATATAAATCAAATTTAAAAAAAACAAAAAAAACAACAACAACTGTGGAGTAAACTTTATCCTTTTTTTTAGAATATTTTGAATAATCCATCATATTTTTATCCAAAATGCTTTAACTTTTTTACAAGTCCACCAAACATGAAAATAGGTAGCATCAACACAATCACATCTCCAACATTTGGGTTGTAGGTTTGGGTACATACAAGCTAACTTTTTGGGATCCAAATGCCATCTATAAAACATTTTATAAAAATTTTCTCTCAAATATTGAGCTTGTGTAAATTTTACATTTCTTACCCAGATCCTTTCCCATGTTTCCATCATTATTGGTTCCTCAAAATTTTGTGCCCATTTTATCATACAATCTTTAACTAACTCTGTCTCCGAGTCGATTTCTATCAATATATTATACAACCTTTTTATGTGCATTTGACTCTGGTCCCTAATTTGTTTTATCAAATTTTCTTCACTTTGTGTAATACCAATTTTCTGATCTTTTTTCCATCTATTCTGCAGCTGTACATACTGAAATCAGGTTTGAATTGCCCTTTCCTGTCTTAATACATTCAAAGACTTTAACTGTAGTACACTTATTCAAGACAGGATTATTAGATGGGAGACCTAGGGCTTATCATACTATCTTTGGTAATAGAGGTGTATTATAAATAAATTAAATTATAAATAAATAAATAAATTTCTATAAGGGACGTGGTAGCTCAGTGATGCTGAGCTTGCCGTTCGAATCCCTAGTGCTGCGTAATGGGGTGAGCTCCTGTTACTTGTCCCAGCTTCTGCCAACCTAGCAGTTCAAAACCATGTAAAAATGCAAATAGAAAAATAGGGACCACTTTTGGTGGGAAGGTAACAGTGTTCCGTGTACCTTTGGCATTGAGTCATGCCGACCACATGATCATAGAGACATCTTCGGACAGCACTGGCTCTTTGGCTTTGAAATGGAGATGAGCACCACCCCCTAGAGTCAGGAACGACTAGCACATATGTGCAAGGGGAAACTTTACCTTTAACTATATGAAGGTGAACATGCATAGTCGATTGGATGAATGAGAAATTTAATATAAATTATTATAGATTCACCAAGTATAAATAAAGTAAAATAAGGAGCACATATCAAAAGGAAAATATAGTAAAAAAAATGAGAAAAATGTACTATTCTAATAGTCTTACCAATAACCATATCAATTTTAATTGACCCACAATTAATTTCCATTTAGTAAAACATAGGTTTAACAGGCTCATAATCCAAACGTAGCATCAACTTGTGTTAAAGTCCATCAGATGGACATTTATATATATATATATTCAATTAAACCGAGAATCGTAAATGCTTTCCAGCCTTTAATATAAACACATCATAAAAGAAAGACATTGTTCTATAAATTAAAAATTCAATAAGAGCCTTGATAGTACAGTGGTTTAGTGAACCCTGTTATTAACACAGCTGCCTGCAATTTCTGCTGGTTCGAATCTCGCCAAGGCTCAAGGTTGACTCAGCCTTCCATCCTTTTTAAGGTAGGTGAAATGAGGACCCAGTTTGTGGGGGCAATAAGCTGACTTTGTATAAAAAATATACAAAAGAATGAAGGCTATTGCTTAACGCATTGTAAGCCGCCCTGAGTCTCCGGAGAAGGGCGGCATATAAATCAAATTTAAATAAAAATAAATAAATAAATAAAAGCGGAACAAATATATGCAGATTCAGAGGGCAGAGTTTTGATGGTGGAGATAATTGATAATAATATGAAGATTCTCTTAGTTGCAATATATGCGCCAAATAATAACCAGAGTGATTTCTATCGAAATTTACATACGAAAATAATTGAAATGGACTATGATAATATATGTATGATGGGAGATTTTAATGGAATAGTAGATACTAGGAATAGTAGATAAAAGGAAAGGAAAGCTAGATGGACTTTGAATAATACAATCTTAAAAGAAAAAGAATTTGTACAGAAAATGCAATGAGAGCTGGAGTTTTTTTTTAAGGAGAATAAAAAGGAAGATACATCAATACAAAACCGTTGGGATACAATGAAGGCTTACACTAGAGGCATAATAATAGATTATACAAAGAAAAGGCATGTGAAAAAAAGACAAACTTTTATAATATTAAAGGATGAATATAAGAGATTTGAAAAAGAACTCCAGAAAGATCCACATAAGAAAGATGTAAAAATGAAAATGGACATGTTGAAACATAAAATGGACTTACTGGTGAAGGAAGAGCTAACCCAAAAAATAAGAAGTGCTAAACAGAATTATTTTGAAAATGCAAATAAACCCGGAAGATGGCTAGCATATAAATTGAAAAAAGAAAGGGAATAAATAATAATAATAATAATAATGCAACTGATTGATGATCAAGGACAATGTAAATCTGGAAATAAAGAGATGGGAAAAATAATACAAGAATATTATAGGCAACTTTATAAAAGAGAGTTGGTTGGAAAGGGGAAAGTTAAAAAATATCTACAGAATGCAAAATTACCTTTGATCCCCAAGGACATTGAAGAAATGCTAGATGGGCGTATAACAATGATGGAATTAACAGAAGCACTTAAGAAACAAAATAATGGAAAGACACCAGGACCAGATGGCTTGCCTGTTGAATACTATAAGACATTACAAGAATCTTTATGCCTTCCACTTTTGGATGTTATGAATGAAGTAATGATAAATGGGCCTGGTGGCTCAGCAGACTGATAGCATTGTGATTAACACCAGCTGTCTGCAATTACTGCAAGTTCAAATCTCACCAAGCTCAAAGTTGACTCAGCCTCCCATCCTTTCTAAGGTAGGTAAAATGAGGACCCAGATTGTGGGGGCAATAAGCTGACTTTGTATAAATATACAAAGTATGAAGGCTATTGCTTAACGCATTGTAAGCCGCCCTGAGTCTCCGGAGAAGGGCGGCATATAAATCAAATTTAAAAAAAAATAAAAAAAATAAAAATAAAACAATACCCCAATAATGGACTGAGGCTTATATCACATTGATTCACAAAGAAGACACAGCAAATTAAAAACTATAGGCCTATATCCCTGCTAAACTCGGACTACAACATTTTTGCTTCAATACTAGCAGAAAGACTTAAGAGATACTTGAATAACTTTATACACTCAGATCAAAATGGATTTCTTCCAAAAAGACAAATTAGAGACAATCTAAGAATATCTTAGAATATTATGAAGCACACCCTGAAAAACAAATGGCTTTGATATTCCTAGATGCACAAAAAGCATTTGATAATGTGAATTGGCGATTTATGATGCTACAAATGGAAGAGATGGGCTTCGGAAGGAAATTTATTCAGGCAATTGAAGCTATATATTCGAAACAGACGGCAAAGGTAATGATTAATGGAGAATTGACTGATGCTATTGAAATAGAAAAAGGTACTCGACAAGGATGTCCTCTATCCCCATTGCTATTTAACTTGACTTTGGAAGTGTTGAATAGAAATGCCAGAGAAGAAAAAGAAATAAAAGGAATGAAAATTAGAAAGGAAGAATATTACAAGCTTTTGCTGATGACCTGGTCTTTATTATTGAAGAACCATTAACATCAATAAATAAACTGACAGAAAAAATAGGTGAATTTGGGGAGGTTGCTGGTTTGAAAATTAATAAAGAAAAGATGAAGATAATGACTAAAAATATGTAAAAAAACAAAAAGAAGAACTGAGGGAGATTTCAAAGATGCAGGTCACAAATAAGGTAAAGTACTTGGGGATTCAACTAACAACAAGATGTAGTTCTCTTAAAGAAAATAATTATAATAAGCTTAAGCAACAGATAGAACAAGATTTGGTGAAATGGGGAAATTTGCAGTTATCTTTGATTGGTAGAATTGCAACTATTAATATGAATATCTTACCTAGAATCTTACATCTTTTTCAGACAATTCCTATAAAGCTTGGTAAGGAATTCTTTGCAGATTTAAATAAAATGGTTTTGAAATATGTTTGGCAGGGAAAGAAGGCAAGGATAAAACTCAAACTGTTACAAGATGCTAAGACGAGAGGTGGTTTTGGTTTACCAAATTTTGAATTATATTATCAAGCAGTTTGTTTAATGTGGATTAAAGAATGGGTAACATGGAAAAACACTAGATTATTAAATTTGGAGGGACATGATTTGTTGATGGTATCTTATGGTATAAAGGAACTAAAATTCAGGGGTATTTTAGAAGACATCAGATACATGAAGCTCTGTTTTTGACATGGGAGAGGATTAAAAAATACCATTATTTGAAGATTCCAGTCTGGGTATCTACAATTGAAGCTTTTTCTTATCCAGTGGTATTTAGAGGGGAACAATTCACTAGATATAGTGAATTATTGGATAAAAAGGGTGAACTTAAATTAAAACAAGATTTAGAAGACCAGGGAATTAAGATGGATTGGTTCTCATATATGCAAATACTTTCCAGATATCGAGAAGACTTTTAACAAGAAGATATTTATAATGTTTTGACTGGTTTAGACAAGATATTAATGGGTTCTGATGACCATGTAATTAAAAAGCTATATAGATATTTACTTGAAGTAAAATTGGAAGAAGAACAAGTTAAAAAATCAATGATAGCATGGGGGAAAATTGTGGTTATAGTATTGATTTAGAGAATGGCAAAAATTGTGGTCGCATAACTATAAAATGACAATCTCAACATCATATAAAGAGAATTTGTATAAGATGTTTTACAGGTGGCATTTACCCCCGACGAGAAGTGTCATCAAACTCTAGGATCTTATTACCATATGTGGTGGATATGCGTGGAAGCAAGGAGATTTTGGACTAAGATACATACATGGTTAGAAAAAATGACAGAGACATATTGACTTTAAACCAGAGATATTTTTATTAGGGATTTTACCAGAGACATTTAATAAAGAATTACAATATTTAATTATGAATATTTTAACAGTGGCCAGAATTGTATTTGACAAAAACTGGAAAGGAGAGAAGATAATTACTGATGAAGAAATTATTAAGAAAATATTGGATTGTGCTGAAATGAGTAGATTGACATTTGAAATAAGAGAACAGGAAGATAAACAATATTATTTGATATGGGAGATATTTTATCAATGGTTTGACAAAGAAGTATGGAGATGAGATAGCACATATGAAATGAAACTTTGATGAAAAGTTTAAATATTTACCTTCTGTTCAAGTAAAGAATAATTGTTATAAGATGAGACTTGGAAAATTGTAAGCACAAAATGATTTTAACCGATTGAGATGCTGTCTATCATTGTTTGTAAGGATGATATTTTTAAGTTGTTTTTTATTTTAATTTAAAATAAAACTTTTTTTTTCAAAAAAAATATATATAAACACATCATGTAACATTAAATAAATAATGACCACAAGGATAAGAGAGAACAAAGCTATGATCATTCAACAATATATCAGTTCCTTAATTCTTTCTCTTTGTCAGCTGTTCTTTGCTGTTCAGCTCTGGTTTGATCAGAATAATATAACATTTGGGTACAAAGATGCAACTGAGTAAACCAGCACTGGAGGCCAAGATGGAGAAGATCTCCACCGCTAGCTTCTCTTTCCCTTTGGTGGTGAGGTAGGCTGGAAGGAACGCTAACCAAATGTTACAAAACACCAACATGCTGAAGGTGATGAACTTGGCTTCATTGAAACTTCCTGGAAGGTTCCTGGCTAGGAAGGCCACCATGAAGCTGATGATGGACAGAAGCGCCATATACCCCAAGACAAGGAAAAACATCACAATGGGCTCCTCATTACATTCTGCAATGATACGTTTGGTGAATGACTGTTTGTCCAGATCTGGGAAAGGGGGAAAGATTGTCATCCACACAACACAAATAATTGCTTGAATGAGGAAACAGCAGAGAACAATGGAGTTGGCTAGTCTTTTCCCAATCCACTTCCTCATGTTAGATCCTGGTCTTGTTGCCACGAAAGCCACCACCACAGTGATGGTTTTGGCCAAGATACAAGAAATGGCCATTGTGAAAGTGATGCCAAAAATGGGCTGTCGCAAAAGACAGGTGACTCTCCTTGGCTGGCCAAGAAAGAGCAAAGAGCAGAGAAAACAGAGCAGAAGAGAGACGAGGAGAATGTAGGAGAGTTCCCGGTTGTTGGCTTTGACAATCGGAGTATCTCTGTGCTTAAAGAATGTTCCAAGAACAAACACTGTGGTCAGGGAGAAAACCAGAGAAGCAGAAGCTAAGCTGATTCCTAAAGGTTCCTCATAAGAGAGAAAAGTTATGACTTTGGGGATGCATTGAGTGTGGCCTTTATTTGCATATTGATCTTCTGAACAACTGAAACACTCATTCATATCTGGAAGAAAAAGACCAGATATCAGAAAATGACCACATTCAATTCTGACACATTGACAATTTTTGTTCTCAAAGGCTGATACAATCTTCTACTGAAACATAAACATATGTGCTAGTTATTCCCGACTCTAGGGGGTGGTGCTCATCTCCGTTCCAAAGCCGAAGTGCCAGCGCTGTCGGAAGACGTCTCGGTGGTCATGTGGCTGGCATGACTAAATGCCAAAGGCGCACGGAACACTGTTACCTTCCCACCAAAGGTAGTCCCTATTTTTCAACAATTCTACTTCAATTTTTTATGTGCTTTTGAATTGCTAGGTTGGCAGAAGCTGGGACAAGTAATGGGAGCTCACCCCATTGCGTGGCACTAGGGATTCAAACCGCTGAACTGCCGACCTTTCGATCATCTAGCTCAGTGTCTTAGCCACTGAACCGTAGCTTGTACGTAATGGACATCCTAGCTTGTATACTGTTCACACCTGAACCTGATATCTGAAGTGAGCATTCTAAATGAAGGAGACATTACATTTTTATCTGAATAACATTCTCTGATGAACGATGTTCCCTCTCTTTGGAATATTGGCTATATGGCTTCACCTACCCTTCTGGTCTGAAATCTTCCCATCTGGACATGGGGCACAGTCATAACAACAAAATTTATATCCTTCTCTCTTCTTCTTCTGATAGCCTGGTTGGCAATATTCATTGCATACAGAATGCGGTACTACCTATTCAGAATAAAGATAATTTAGAATCAAATTATATCCATCAATACCATGTTTCCCCAAAAAGAAGACCCTGTCTTATATTTTTTTGAACCCTGAAATAAGTGATTGGCCATATTGCTCTCAAAAGCCCAATTGGGCTTATTATCAGGGGATGGCTTATTTTGGGGGGAAACAGGATGTATCCATCAATCCATCCCTATGCCTCCAGGCTTAAAATTTTGTGCTTGAAGAATCTGGAACCGCGCCACCTGTGGTCCGATTTAAGTATAGTACACAAAATTGTTTGCTACAATGACTTGCCTGTCAACAACTTCTTCAGCTTCAACCAAATAATACACAGGCAAACAATCGATACAAACTGAAGGCAAATCGCTTCAAACTTGATTGCAGAAAATACAACTTCAGCAACAGAGTGGTCAATGCCTGGAATGCTCTACCTGTTCTGTCCCCCCACCTCACATAGGCAGACACATGAGCAAAAGACGTCTACAGTAATTTATTTCTACAAGCCGACCTGAATCCCTTTGGCAGATGCAAATTCTGGCAGCTACTTTCCGAATGCCTGCCAAGTTTCTTATCACCTCTAGAAACAGGAGTCAGCGTATCTGTAGTCCATTTCTGGGGCAACCAAGAGTTCAAAGAGTAGTCAGAAGTCATTCACAAAGTCCAAGCCTTAATTCTGAAAAGTATCCCATCCAAAGCTCATGATATGCAGTTTTTGTCCATCACAGAGCCTGTAGAGCAACCCCACCCACTTTTATCCACTGTGGGGCATGGCTCAGTGACTCAGCAATCTCTGGCCCTTCCCCACCTCTTCCTTTGCTGCGCACGCCTCTCCCTCCGACACTGCCTGGGATCAATCCAAGCTTGATCTTCATCACTCCCTATTAGTGGGTGCCCCGACGTGCTTTCCTCCTGGCCTTCAGCTGGAACCTGAGGCATTGCCAGAAAGGAGGGTCCTGGAGAGGGAGGCCTTGTCAGTTCCTCCCCATCACTTTCAGAGTCATCTTCCTCCGTGAGGACAGGCTCGGGAGCCGGAGTCACAACACTACCTGACTCCATTGTTACAGCCTCAAACCCCTCACAGCTTTAATCTCAAACTGTCTACCGTGGACCTCACCCCATTCTTAAGAGGTCCGTAAAGGGGGCGTGCATAAGCGCACTAGTGTGCCTACTGTCCCTGTCTTACTGTCCCTATTTATCTCTACTTCCTTTGTTTATGTTCATGTTCATACCTAAACTTGTTATCTTGTACATGTTTGACAAACAAATTAAATAAATAAATAAATAAATAAAATATTCAAGAGATAAGCTTTTCTGTTTTATAGTGGACTCAG
This sequence comes from Arizona elegans, assembly GCA_022577455.1. Lineage (NCBI taxonomy): Eukaryota > Metazoa > Chordata > Lepidosauria > Squamata > Colubridae > Arizona > Arizona elegans. The sequence continues at coordinate 607,670 of JAKOOJ010000064.1, read as the reverse complement.
AATTAAGAAGGGAACACGAGCCAGCTAATAAAATCCTTGGTTATATAAACAGAGGCATAGAATAAAAATCATGTGAAGCAGGGGTGAAATCCAGCAGGTACTGACAGGTTCTGGAGAACCGGTAGCGGAAATTTTGAGCAGTTCAGAGAAAGGGCAAATACCACCTCTGGCTAGTCCCAGAGTGGGGTGGGAATGGAGATTTTGCAGTATCTTTCACCTGGAGTGGGGTGGGAATGGAGATTGCAGTAACCTTTCCCTGCCATGCCCACCAAGACATGCCCATGGAACCAGTAATAAAAAACATTGGATTTCACCACTGATGTGAAGTATTAGTACCACTTTATAAAACCTTAGTAAGACCACAACTGGAATACTGCATCCAGTTTTGGTCACCACATTACAAAAAAGATGATGCGGCTTTGGAAAAAGAACAGAGAAGACCAACTAAGATGATTAAAGGCCTGGAGACTAAAACATATGGAGAACAGTTGCAGGAACCAGGTATGGCTAGACTGGAGAAAAGGACTAGGGGTGACAAGACAGCAGTATTCCAGTATTTGAGGGGCTGCCACAAAGAAGAGGGGGGTCAACTTATTTTCCAAAGCATCAGAAGGCAAGACAAGAAACAATAGATGGAAACTGATCAAGGAGAGAAGCAACCTGGAATTAAGGAGAAACTTGCTAACAGTGAGAACAATTAACCAGTGGAACAGCTGGCCTTCAGAAGTTGTGGATGCTTCAACACTGGAGGTTTTTAAGAAGAGACTGGACAGTCACTTGTTTGAAATGGTATAGGTTCTCCTACTTGAGCAGGGGGTTGGACTAGAAGATCTCCAAGGTCCCTTCCAACTATTCTATTCTATTCTATTCTATTCTATTCTATTCTATTCTATTCTATTCTATTCTATTCTATTCTATTCTATTCTATCCCATCCCATCCCATCCCATCCCATCCCATCCCATCCCATCCCATCCCATCCCATCCTATCCAGCTCTATTCTGATTGATTGATTGATTGATTGATGAGTTCTATCTTTTATGATCCACACTAATGAGTTTGTAATTAAAAAAATAAAACAAAACTAGGATCCTATGTTGTGCACCTGGTTAAAAGCTGTATGCCACACTATCGCATCCTTATTAAGGGAGATTGGATTTCCTTCCATAGTCTTGGGATCAAGCTTTCCAACTTTCAGCCTCTGGAAGGTATGATTGGGGAAGGTGAGCAGATTGGTGATGTCAAATTGGCTTTCCACTTCCCCTTCCGTGTTGAAGGACACAGTTTCTCCTGCTGAGTTGTTAAAGGAAATGCCTTGGAGAAAGAAGTGGAGCTGATGGAAAAAGAAATAAATAGCTTGGTAGGTAGACAGGCAGGGAGGCAGATATCTTTCTCTGAAACTCTTGGGGTATATTATGTAAATCATTACATAATTTAAATTATCATGGCAGACATTTGGCCCAAGTAATGTTTGCAAGTGTCTTAAAGGTAAAGATAAAGGTAAAGGTAAAGGTAAAGATTCCCCCGCACATATGTGCTAGTCGTTCCTGACTCTAGGGGGTGGTGCTCATCTCCATTTCTAAGCTGAAGAGCCAGTGCTGCCTAAAGACCTCTCCGTGGTCATGTGGCTAGCATGACTCAATGGCAAAGGCACATGGAACAGTGTTACTTTTCCCAACAAAGGTGGTCCCAATTTTTCTACTTGCATTTTTTATATGCTTTCCAACTGCTAGGTTGGCAGAAGCTGGGACAAGTAATGGGAGCTCACTCCGTTACGCGGCGCTAGGGATTTGACTCGCCGAACTGCCGACCTATCCGATCAACAAGCTCGACAAGCGTCTTAGCCACTGACCCACCGCGTCCCTCTTTGCAAGTGTCTTACATGTATCTTATTTATTTTTATCTCAAATCTGGTAAAACATAGATTCCATTGCTGACAATAGAGGAGGAGCCTTGGTGGTGCAGCGGACTAAGTGCTGTTATGTAGCACTTAGCTGCCAGCTGCCTGCAATTAGTGGGAATTCAAATCTCACCAGGCTTAAGGTTGACTCAGCCTTCCATCCTTCCGAGGTAGGTAAATTGAGGACCCAGATTGTGGGGGCAATAAACTGACTTTGTAGAAATACCGCTTATGGGGGGCCAAAAGCCCTAATAAGCAGGTATATACAAAAGAATGAAGGCTATTGCTATAAGTGCATTGTAAGCCACCCTGAGTCTTCGGAGGAGCGCAACATATAAATTGAACAAACAAACAAACAAACAAACAAATAAATAAATAAATAGCAAATGTCAATTTTCAATATTTTGGAAAACAGCTTTTTATTCCTTCTTGATGTTCTACCACCCATTATTGAATCAAACTTATAGATTCCTACTTTTCTATACAGAGACTATGTATGAGTAAACGATTCAGATCATACTCTCATAATTAAGTGGTTTCATTCACTAACGGGTTTGTTGTGGACTCACAGCTTCGGCTGGAAAAGCAGGTAGAAACTGTGGCTTAGAGGAAGTTCATTTCAACATGAAAGAGGGGGACAGGGACAGGGGTGGGTTCTAATTTTTTTTACTACCGGTTCTGTGGGCATGGTTTATTTTGTGGGTGTGGCTTGGAGGTCATGTGACTAGGTTGGCGTGGCTAGCTGGTCACTCATTTCTGGAAGGTCCTCGCACTTACAACCAGACTCATTTGTTTGCTTTTAACACTGATCAGCTGTAAGACGGCCCTTTGAAGCCCCGCAGCAAGAGTTTAAACAGTTTTTTTCCCTCTAGTCATCAGCTGGGACTCAGGAGGCAGCAATAGATTGGGGGTGGGACCAAATAAAAGGTAAGAATAACGTGGGTGGGGGGTGGGGGTGGGAGGGCGGGCGGGGGGAGAACCAATTCGGTGACATCATATCATCACCGCTACCGGATCAGCCGAACTGGACCGAACCGGGAGGAACCCACCACTGGACAGGGAGTTCCTTCAATGTTTTCCCAGCTTCTCCTATATTTTAAGCCAGATAAATACATTGGAATAAAAATTATAAAATGGTGAATGTTGCAGTAGATAAGTGTTGGACTAGGTCAGGGGTGTCAAACTCAAGGCCCAGGGCTGGATCTGGTCTGTGTGGTACTTAGATCTGGCCCATGGAGCTGCCCTAGAAACAGCAAAGGACCAGCCCATATGGCCTCTGCCAGAAAAAACTGAGCTTGGGAGAGTTGCAGATGGCCATCCCAAGCTCTGTTTTTGCTGGCAGAGGGTTGCAGGAGGCCGTCACAGCTGAAAATGGAGCATGGGAGCCCATTTTCACCAGCAGAGTGCTCGGGCCACCATAGTGGCGAACACAAGTGATGTCAAGCTGGCCATGACTACTCCAGCCCCCCAAGATCAAACACAACTCTGATGCTGCCCTCAATGAAATCGAGTTTTTTTTTTTTTAATTTGATTTATATGCCACCCTTCTCCGGAGACTCAGGGCGGCTTACAATGTGCTCAGCAATAGCCTTCATCCTTTTGTATATTTATACAAAGTCAGCTTATTGCCCCCACAACTGGGTCCTCATTTCACCTACCTTAGAAAGGATGGAAGGCTGAGTCAACCTTGAGCCTTGGCGAGATTCGAACCCTGCAGTAATTGCAGGCAGCTGGTCTTAATAACCAGCTTAATAACAGGGTGCCTTAAACCCCTGTACTACCAAGGCTCTTGGCACCCCTGGACTAGGTTATTACCAAGCTCCCTTCCAACTTCCATGAACATCTCCCCACTGATTTTCAACTCCCCACCCACACAAGTTTCTGTTATTATTCATCCTTCTACATGGAAAATTGCAGGGGTGAAATTCAGCAGGTTCTGACAGGTTCTGGAGAACCAGTAGCAGAAATTTTGAGTTGTTCGTAGAACCAGCAAATACCACCACTGGCTGGCCCCAGAGTGGGATGAGAATGGAGAATGGAGATTTTGCAATATCCTTCCCCCAGGAATGGGGATTTTGCAGTATCCTTCCCCTGGAGTGGGGAGGGAATGGAGATTTTGCAGTATCCTTCCCCGGCCACACCCACCAAGCCACACCCACAGAACTGGTAGTAAAAAAAAAAATTGAATTCCACCATGGGAAAATTGTATTAATAATATTATCATATTATGCAATGGTTCACCTGGAAAATATAAATTGAAATGTTACCTGCCATGGCTGAAGTCTTTTGCTGCCCAATGTTCCCCTGGAAACAGCTTGAGATGAGGCTGCAGAATGCAAAGCGTGGGCCACAGCATGAACTGCATTGTAGATACTGTAGCTCTGCCCACTCATGGCCATTTCAAAAGTTGTGGCAGGAAGGATGTCCAAGCTCTCCTTCCCACTACATGATTTCGCCCCCAATTTCTCTGAATTTGAAAAATGGCATTTAAAAGCTTTCTCCCAAAAACCTTTAAGAATCCTGTCTTGTGGGCTGTGGCCAGGTTTGAAGTGCTTGAGAAAATTTTGGTACCCAGTAATCTCTATAGAATGAAGCATGAAGGAAAGAGACCCTTGAAACAAGTCCAATGAAGTTCCTACCTGTTGACTCATTAATGCAACATCTATCTGGGCTGTCATAAACCACACTTTTCCTTCACATGCTTTTTCACTGCATCTATCATTTTCTTCAGATAGTAAATTGTCCAGCCATATCAGGGTCCGTGTATCTCCATAAACAACCAGTATGCTTGCTCTGCTTTGTGTAAAATGGAGACGAATTCTTCCCATCAGGTCGCTGATCTTATGCCAATCAGTCACACTCTGTTTCTCCCTCTGGGGCACTCTTTGAGTGAAAGCTGAACAGATTCCATTCTGAGAGAACAGAGCCTCCAGGGTTAGCAGAAAACTCTCTCCATGGTCACCATCTTCAGCAAAGAGGCCAATCCAGGTCCATCCAAAATACCTGAGCAGGGAAATGATGCCTTGGACTTGGGGGTCTTCACTGAGGGCCATACGGAAGAAGGAAGGATCCAGCCCATTTCTCTCTTTAGAGGGAAAGGATCCATATGCCAGCTAAGTAGAGAGGAGATGTTTCAGAAATAAGTGAGAAGATAGCAAAGAGTCAGGATGTCAACTCGCAAAGCATCCCTGGTCTGCTCTCAAGTTGCCATAGGCCAGGGGGATGAGAAACAGCAGGGCAGCCAAAGACAGATGCACATTCCAGACATATCTCTTTCAAAGCTGTATCCCAGGGTTACCCTCAGCGGCTGGAGGGGAGTGACCTCTACAACCCGCAAAATTGCTCCATTGGCGAATGTGATTGATAACACACCCTGGGGGAAGGGGGGGAAACAGGGTCATAACTGAGGTGTAAATTACATAGGGTCAGAGTTGGCTTCACTTGGGAATGTGCTGACATGAATCTCCTAATAAATAACTGGATTTCTTTTGGAGCTTGGCTCAAGGCTCATGATTTAATTAGGGCATCCGTTAGAACCCTGACACAGGATACATGAGAGTTTACATGACAGAACATACTGATTTTGGAAGACAATACAAAACTTCAATTCTATAGCTTAAATTCAGGGAACTAGTAGAGAGATGAAAATGCTTAAGAAAAAAACATATAGAAAAAATTATGAAACTTTGAGAAATTGTCTCAGGAGCAACCGTCCAGTCAGTAATATATACCCCTCCATATAATACACACACACTAGAACATCTACATACATAAAAAATACTTTTACACAGAGTGTGTGAGACACAGACAGACAGACAGACAGATCATCTGAATAGAACAGAACAGGTAACAAATAAGAGGAACAAAGCTCCTGTCCAAAAAGAAAGAGGCATGAACAAGAGGTAAATAAGCTCTACTCCACCAATTGTTCTGCCCAAGCTAGGACCCCAAAGAATGCAGTACACACAAAGTCCGTTCAAACCTTAGTTTACTAAATAAACCAGTCTTTTACAACAATGGCTGTTAATTAACTACATTAACAGCCGCGAAGAATTCAAAGAATAATAATTGAAAGCTTATTGTGGTTGGCAGAATGCCCAGAAGCAATTTGCAGGAAGCTGATAAGATAAGCAAGATTTTTAATTTAATTTTATTTTATTTTATTTTTTATACCGCCCTTCTCTAACAGGACTCAGGGCGGTGAACAGCCGAGATAAAACATAACTTATAAAATTTAAAAAACAGTTTAAAAGACATTAAATAATTTCGGCCCTCAATTTAAAACAACCCAGTTAAAGCCAATTTCAAATTAAAACCGAAAGGATGGGATCAAGCCAGCCCGGCTAGATGAAATAAATGAGTTTTCAGGGCCCGACAAAAAGTCCGGAGGTCTGGTATTGTGCGTATCTCTGGGGGCAGGTCGTTCCAGAGGGCAGGTGCCACCACAGAGAAGGCTCTCCCCCTGGGGGTCGCCAGCTGACATTGTCTGGCCAACGGCACTCTGAGAAGGCCCTCTCTGTGCGAGCGAACTGGCCGGTGGGAGGCTATTGGTGGCAGAAGGCGGTCTTGTAGATACCCTGGCCCTAAGCCATGGTCACCAACACTTTGAAGCACACCCGAAAGACCACTGGAAGCCAGTGCAGCTCGTGCAGGAGAGGTGTCACATGGAAGCGCCCCGTCGCTCCCATAATCCCCACACGGCCGCATTCTGGACCAACTGGAGCCTTCGGGTGCACCCCAAGGGGAGCCCCATGTAGAGAGCTTTGCAGTAGTCCAGGCGGGAAGTGACGAGTGCCTGAGTGACCATGTGTAGGGAGTCCCGATCCAGAAAGGGACGCAACTGGCATATCAGGCGAACCTGATAAAAAGCCCCCCTGGCCACGGCCGTCATATGCTCTTCTAAAGACAGCCGTGCAACCAGGAGGACACCCAAGTTGCGAGCCCTCTCCGTGGGGTCCAGTGATTCGCCCCCAATAACCAACGATGGCATCAGCTGGTTATATCGGGATGCCGGAAGCCACAGCCACTCGGTCTTGGAAGGGTTGAGTTTCTCCCCATCCAGGCCCGCACGGCTTCCAGGCACCAGGACATCACTTCAAAGGCATCATTGGGGTGGCCTGGGGTAGAGATGTACAGCTGAGTGTCATCAGCATACTGATGGAACTCCATCCCAAAGCCACGGATGATCTCACCCAATGGCTTTACATAAATGTTGAACAGAAGGGGTGAGAGGACTGACCCTTGCGGCACCCCACAAACAAGGCACCTCAGGGCCGACCGCTGCCCCCCTGCCAACACAGATTGTGACCAGTCAGAGAGGTAGGAGGAGAACCACCTCAAAACGGTGCCCCCACCCCCAACCCTTCCAACCAGTGCAGCATGATACCATGGCCGATGGTATCAAAAGCCGCTGAGAGATCTAACAGGACCAGGATAGAGGAACAACCCCTATCCCGAGCCCTCCAGAGATCATCCACCAACGTGACCAATGCTGTTTCCATGCTGTGCCCAGGCCTAAAGCCGGACTGGAGTGGATCTAGATAGACAGCTTCATCCAGGTATTGTGGAAGCTGCCACGCCACCACACTCTCAATAACCTTTGCAATAAAACGAAGGTTGGAGACTGGACGATAGTTAGCCAAAACAGCCAGATCCAGAGAGGGCTTCTTGAAGAAGGTCCTCACCACCGCTTCTTTCAAGGTGGCCAGCAGGACACCCTCGCTCAAAGAAGCATTAATAATCCTCTGGAACCACCTCTTGTAACCTCCCGGGAAGCCAGCACCAACCAGGAGGGACACGGGTCCAATAAACATGTGGTCATGTTCAGCCATCCCAGAATCCTGCCCATGTCCTCAGGAGCCACAGGATCAAACTCCTCCCAGATAACACTCTCAAGACCTGCCTCAATCATCCCATCCGGACTTACCCAGTCAGAGGCCAGGCCTTCCCAAATCTGAGCGATCTTATCATACAGATACTGCACAAAATCCTCAGCTCGACCCTGCAAGGGATCATCCCGCGCTCCCAGATGGAGGAGGGAGCAGGTCACCCTAAACAGGGCATCTGGGCGATTATCTGATGACACAATAAGGGCGGCAAAATAGCTAGATTTTGCCGCTTTTATCGCCACTAGGTAGGTCTTAATATGAGACCTCACCAGTGTTCGGTCGGATTCGAAACAGCTGGTCCTCCAACCGCTCTCCAGGCATCTTTTCTGGTGCTTCATCTCCCTCAGCTCCTTGGAGAACCAAGGAGCTAGGTGAGTTCAGTGCCAGGTCAGAGGCCGCAAAGGCATGACGTGGTCCAAAGCCCCAGTGGTCGCACTGTCACAGGCAGCCACCAGGTCTTCAGCCGAGTCATGAGCCAGAGTCTCAGGAAATGGCCCAAGCTCCATCTGGAACCTATCAGGATCCATCAGGTGCCTGGGGTGGAACCACCTAGTCGGTCCCGCCTCCCTGCGGCGGGGTGTAGTGGTTAGAAAGTCAAGTCAAAGGAGCGAGTAGTCAGACCATGACAAGGGTTTGATGACTATATCCCCTGTATCAAGGCCACTCAACCACTGACCAGAGTGGCCCAGAGTGTGCCCGCCCATGTGGGTAGGGCCATGAATTAACTGAGGTCCATGGCCATCATGGAAGCCATGAACTCCCGAGCCACCTCAGACGTTTCACCGATGGATGGCAGGTTGAAATCCCCCATGACTAAAAGTCTGGGGGTATCAACCGCCACCTCGGCTATGACGTTGAGCAGCTCAGGCAGGGCCGTTGCCATGTGGCAAGGAGCCAGGTACATGATCAACAAGCCCATCTGCACTCCACGGCCCCACTTCCCAAGAAGGGACTCACATCCGGCTATCTGTGGAACAGTGGTCTGCTTCGGATCAAGACCTTCCTTTATAATAACCGCCACGCCCACGCCCCTGCCCCGAGCTCTCGGCTGGTGGAATGCACGGAACCCTGTGGGCACATATTTACAAGGGGAACTCCCCCCCTCCTGGCCCAACCAGGTCTCCGTAATACGTGCCAGGTCTGCTCCCCCCTCCTGAATAAGATCGCAAATGAGGGGGGCTTTATGTACCATGGACCTGGCATTGCACAACAACAGCTGAAGGCTTGGGCCCTGAGAGTCTGAACAGCCTGGGGAACGAGAAGGGCTATGGGGACTGGGGCGTGCCACCATCGAAGATAGCGAGTGTGCACCCCACCACATGATATGGCCCCCTGCTCCCGCCATATCTGCCCCTCCCACTCAGCGTATTGATAGAAAAGCCCTCAGCAGAATGAACTCTAATGCCCCCCTTACCCCCGGAATCCGCACCCTCTGTGGTCCGACTGGCAGCTGGGCCAGACCCCTCCCCCCATGGGTTAACCCCCAAACTCACACAACCCTCCCGCCCCCTAGAAGCCCTTAAAAATCTATCTAAAAATTTCCCCAGAAAACCCCTCAATCCCCTTTTTGCGACATGCCACCTCTCGGGGTGCCAAAGCCCATCATAAAGGTAGGCCCTCGATAGAGTGGAGGGTCACACCTGCGAGAGGGGGGAATCTTGCAGAATAAGAAGCTCTGCTTGTGAATACATCTAAATAATCGGGGGAAGCCCATGGCCAGGGGGTTAATCAAGTTGGTCCAAATTCTGGAAAAGGGGTATCCAGTCAGGTCCAAGTCAATAAACTCTACTGCTCTCTTACAGCAGTGGATGGAGTCTTAAGCCATTTTGGGGCCAGATGTTGACACCAGCTGCCCTCTCATGAAAGCTGGAAAGGGCCAAGAACCACAGTCATCATCCGACTCCATATCAGACTTGAGATCCAGGGTATATCCCTCTACAATTGGGAAGCATTGATGACAACCACCAATCTGCAGGACCACGGGCCAGGAAGAGATTCCAGTGGCTGCACCTTAGGCGAATCAGGAGGCCATAAAAAAGCCCATGGGAGGCAGATGTCACATTGTTCAGAGGCCACCTCCAGATGATAAATAGCCTCACAGAGGCTAATAGACCACACGAGGCCCAGAAGACCTGGCCAGAGATCTTTCACAGCCAATGGGGTCAAAAATGCCTCTAGCTCACCTCCATCCACATGAGAGAGGGGGGAAAGTCTCTGGAACGACCAGGGGTGGGCCCACTCCAAGTGGGTCACCCTCCCCCCCATGGCCGCAACAGGCAGTCCCAAAAACAAATGTTGGTAGCATAGTTGGTATAATGGTCAGAGTGCCCCTCACTCTCCCAATGCAGGCCTCCTGTCCCTCTTCACCCTCTCTGATGTCATCCCCCGCAGCTGCTCGTCCCAGCCAGTGCCAACATCGACGTTGCCAGCCCTCCGAAGTCACCTCCATCCATTGCTGGGTCTCGCAGGAAATTCCTGCCATTCCGCTGGATTCCCCTGGAGCGCTAACGAGGGGCAGCATCGCCAATGCCATCACTTCCGTTCCGCCAGCCCGGCGGCCGCGGGGAGATGCCGAGGCCACTCTCACCTGGCTGCAAAGCCGCAGCATAGCTGCCTCCACCCTCGTCCTGGCCGTCGTGTCCTGGAGAGCAACGAGCTCTCAAGATGTCAGAAGAGATCGGTGGGAAGCTCCCCTCAGTGGGCATGGGGCATAACTAGCTGGTTATAAGACACGATGGTATGTGAACAAAGTTGTTGCCTGCAAATTGCTTCAGTCAGCATTCCTCCTTAAATAGGCTAAGGGAGTGGCCAATTAGCCCCAAGCCTTACTCTCGAGGAGACCTCCTCCTGAGGAGCCACTCCTGCCTTTTGGCAGCTCTGCACGCCTGTGCATCGAGAAGAGACTCCTTCTCTTCATCCTCTTCACTTAAGGGAGCTTCTGGAGGTTCTGAAGGCCCTGGTTGAATCCCCGCCTCTGGTACCACATCTTCTCCAGACTCCTCATTGTCCAACTCGAGTGCCAGCTGCACAGGCTGCTGGCACAGCACCACACCGCTGTCTGAATAAGCTACTAGCTGCACAGGCTGCGTACGGGCCACAACACTTAGCCGCCCTGAGTCTTCGGAGAGGGGCGGCATATAAATTGAATTAATTAAATTAAATTAAACACCAATCGGTACACAATAGAGAAGCTACCATACGTATAACACATGGAAAGAAAGGGTCACCCATAAGTCATGACTCAAAATATTAATGGAACATCATGACTTCTGCTCCCATTGCCCACTATATTTTACTCTTAAAACAATCCAAGCAAAATGTTTAGTTGAAATTTCACCTCTTCTGAGTTGGCTTGATGAAGTTGCTTTAAGAGTGATGGCTTCCCTCTTGGTGAAGATTAGAGCTTGGTTCCAAGCATTAAGAAAAGTCAAGTCAGCATGGACAAGATATAGACATGAATGCCCCAGCAAAGAGTATACCTTTAGTATCCATTTATATAGCTCAACTCCAGCTATCCTATGCATATGTTTTAGATGAGAAGTGAATATTATTGTGCTTAAAACAATTAATCATTTCCTATACAGTAGTGGCCAAAATTGTGGAAACCTTTTGGGGGAAAGTGTATTTTCTAAAACTAGCTAATAACACCACTTTTTTTTTTTTTTTTGGAGTAGTACCATAAAATTATATATCAATGGAAAGATAATTTAATCACAAATACAATGCAATAACTTTTATGAAGGATTTGCTATTAGAATAGCAGTTACAGTATAAAGAAGAAAAGGGAAACATGTAGAAAAAAAGAGATGTACAAAAATTATCACCATAGAAAAAATGAGATATACAAAAATTATCATGTCAGTTAATACTTCATTGGGTCACCTTTAGCATGAATTACAGCCTTACAACATCTTCCCATGGAGTGAACCAAATCTTTTAGTTCTGCAGCTGTTATCATGTGAAACCAAGATTGAATGATGGCTTCTATTAACTGGGCTTTATTGCTTCTGACTAACAAGTTTCTTTAGTTGGCTCCATAGATTTTCAATTGGGTGAAAGTCTGGGCTATTCCCAGGCCATTCCAGCAATGGAATAGGATGATCTTAAAACTCTTTTTTTAAAAAGTGGTGTTATTAGCCAACAGACCTCAAAAATACACTTTTCCCAAAATTTATTTATTTATTTATTTGTTCAACTTGTATGCCGCCTTTCTCCAAAGATTCAAAGCAGCTTACAATGCATTTAGAAACCATATATAAAATATTAAAAGTTTTATATATGGCTTCCACAATTTTGGCCACTACTGTATATTTGTGTAAATGTCAAGAATATGATCTGGCTTTTGTTGGAACACCACACAGAGACAAGGCACATAAAAACAGCAGAAGAAATGTGTAAATATCTCAAACCAAAGCACTTCAAGGGGTCCCCAAACTACAGAGGCCTGACCTGTGGGATCTTGTACATCCTTAAAATGTCTGCTGCCTGGAAGGAAATATCAGACGTTAATCCTGCAATCACAGCTATCACATTCTTTTGGGAGTCACATTTATAGTTGGGGACAACTCTATGTGACTTGAGGAGAAGCTGCAGAAGGCTGTGATAGAACAGATTTTCCTGGCAGTAGCTGTCCACGATGTAGAATCCAAGGGTGATGTTGGGCAAGATCTTCAGATTCCCATTGATCTCATTGATAGCAAATTGGATGGCTAAATTGTGCTGGTAAAAAACTGGGATCATTCTGAAAGTAAAAGGATACACATAATTCATATGAAAACACCACAAGGGGCAAACCCCTTGCACGTTCTTCAAGGAAACCCATGATTCCCAGCCAAGAATAACTATCTGATGTTTATGCCCAATTCATGGCTGGGCTGTGATAAAATAGAAATGGAGAAGATCAAAAGAAGGTCCAAGAGTTGAGTTTTACAGGACCTTCAATATGGACTATGACAATTTGCCATGGCCAGCTCGCCACAGCCAACTCACTATGGCCAACTCACCATGGCTAACTTGCCACAGTCAACTTGCCACAGTCAACAGGACAAGAGTTACACTAATATCAAAGAATGAGTGGAATTGAACCATTAACAAAAAGGATGAAAAAGGAGGGACAGAATGACGTGTGAATGGCAAAAATTCAAATATTTTTTATTTATTTTTAATAGAATTGTTAAAATTATCCCACGGTGAGTTTTCCCATGGTGAGTTGGCCATCGCAAGTTGTCTTGCAGTGAATTGGCCATGACGGGTTGGCTGTTGTGAGTCAGCTGTGGCAACCTAGCATGATGAGTTGGCCACAGCAAGTTGGCTGTGTTGGCAAGTTGTCCCATTCCCCTTCAATGAAGCCAGCCTTGGACAAACTGCATGATTACTTGCCTTCATTACATTGCCTTCATTACATTTTCATTACCTTCAAACTTGCCTTCATTACATTTTCACTTCACAGGAGCTAGGGGGAGGAGCAACTGTCTGTGAGGGGGCAGTCTGAGAGTGAGTTCAGAGGAGAAAGGAGCTAGGGGGAGGAGCAACTGTCTGTGAGGGGGAGTCTGAGAGTGAGTACAGAGGAGAAAGGAGCTAGGGGGAGGAGCAACTGTCTGTGAGGGGGGAGTCTGAGAGTGAGTACAGAGGAGAAAGGAGCTGGGGGAGGAGCAACTGTCTGTGAGGGGGGAGTCTGAGAGTGAGTACAGAGGAGAAAGGTAGTGGCCCGCGTGCCTAATGGCGTGTGAATCATATAACTATAAACCAAAAATAGCAAGAATATATTCAGGATTAGTGCACTTGAGATTGTGATTTTATTCTATTTCAAAATGACCGGTTTAGTTCAGTGTAATACTTGTTTTGCAGCTGTCTTTCTCTTTTCAAATTTGGGTAGTCCTCTTTGTTAACAAATTAGTAGTTTACATGGGCAGATTACCTATCTAGAATCACTAATCTGTGATGTTCTAATCTGCTCTCCAAGCAGAAATTAGGTGCCCAATTCAGCCATTCTACTCTATTGAGCTGCCGTGCCATCAGTCCCCTCTACCACAAAGATCCTGCAGGAGAAGGGCAGTATGGACAACTGTGGGATCTGGCAGGGTGAGAGCTGTGAACCATAAACACAACGCTTTTGCTGTGTCCCAACATAACAGATACAGTGCCCTTGCTGACCTTAATAGGGACACTAAAGTGACAGGTCAAGGTAGTTGTGATACTGATAACTCAAATAAGCAGGGGATCATGGTCCAAGATGAAGAACTTACTTTGGAAAGGGGAAAGTGTGAACCAGGTATTACACATTGGTCACACAAGAAGAGCACGGTATCCAAAAAGAGAAGCCACCTTCTGGTTGGTGATTCAATGGTAAGAGATGTAAATTTAGGAAAATATATGAAGGTTTTGAAAGAAGTCGGGTGTCTGCCAGGTGCTACTGCCAGCAGAGACAAGAGGCGTATTCTTAAGATAGTCAAGAATGCCAGTAAGGACTGCGATGTTGATGCTATTATACATCTTGGCACAAATGATCTGTCCCAAAAGGATGTACTTTCTATGCAGAATGATTTCCAGAGCTTGGGGTATGAACTCAGTAGCATAGGTTGTAGGTTTATCTTTTCAGAGGTTTTACAGGTATATAAGGAACAAAAAGGGAAAGGCCAGCCTGTAGCAGAGTTTAATGTGTGGCTAAAGGAGTGGTGTAGAAGGGAAGGCTTTGGTTTTATTAATCATGATGTCTGCAACCGGTCCAATGAAAAATTGTACAAAAGAGATGGATTGCATCCATCAAAGAAAGGGACTAAGTTACTTAGCAATAAATTCACAGATTTTCTGGATAAACATTTAATCTGAATAGTGGGGACAGAGAATTAATTGATGCAGAACGTTTCTGTCCCCAGCATTCCAAAATTAATAGGGCTATCAGTGCATGTAACATAGATGTCTGTGCGAGTAAGATTATAAGCCCTGCTGTCAACCAAAACCAAGCATTTAATAGTGAGTGCTATACCATGTGCATTAATCAAACAGGTGGCAAGAATGTAGGAACAGTCAGGCACAACACAGGTTATGTAGACAGTAAACATAGAGTCAATCAAAATGGACTCAAATGTCTATACACCAATGCACAGAGTATGAGGAATAAACAGGGTGAATTAGAAATTCAAGTAAATGAGGGCAGATATGATATTGTTGCCATTACAGAAACAATGAAACCCACAAATGGAATATACAGCTAGAGGGATTTAATTATTTAAAAGAAATAGACCAAATAAAAGAGGAGGTGGAGTTGCACTATATATAAGAAATAACTACAAGAAATTCTGTAGAAATAGAGCACAACAATGATGAAAATTATTTTGAACGCATTTGGGTCAATATTAAAGAGCGGGGGAATGACATTGCCATAGCTCTATACTATAGGCCAAACAACCAAACAGAGGAAGTAGATGAACTTTTTGCTAGTCAGCTAACTAAGGTATGTAGGAAGCACATCACAATAGTAATGGGGGATTTTAACTACCCTGACATCAACTGGGAGACAGGTTCCTAACAAACCTAGCAGACAACTTTGTTTCCCAAAAAGTAGAAAAGGGAACAAGGGGATCAGCCATATTGGACTTAATTCTCACTAACAGAGATGAAATGATAGAAGGTGTTGAAGCTACAGGAACCTTGGGGGCAAGTGATCATGCAATATTGGAATTCAACATTATGCAAACAGTAGTAGTAGAACAAAGTCAAACTAGAGTCTTGGACTTTAAGAGAGCTAATTTCAATAAACTTAGAAAGAACTTGAGAAGGATTCCATGGATGAGAATCCTCAAAGGGAAAACAACTCAAGAAGCTTGGGAAATTTTGAAAAGTGAGATTATAAAAGCCCAGTCTAGCACAATACCAATGAAGAAGAAAAATAATAGGTCTCAAAAGAAACCAGCATGGCTGCATAAAGAACTCTCTAATGAATTGAAAGACAAAAAGGACAAGTATAAAAAGTGGAAAGAGGGGCAAATAACTAAGGCAGAATATTAGCAAATAACCCGAGCCTGTAAAGATGAAGTGAGGAAAGCTAAGGCTCACAATGAACAAAGGCTTGCGACTAAAGTAAAAAATAACAAAAAAAGCTTCTTCCAACATATTAAAAACAAGAAAAAAGTCAAGGAAACAATTGGCCCATTTCTGGGAGAAAGTGACAAGAAGGTGGCAAGCAACAGAGAGAAAGCAGAACTACTTAACTCTTTACACAAAAGGAAAAAACAGTCCAACCTATCAAAAACAGCACCACAAAAAACAGATTAGAAACACAAGTTAAAATAGGGAAGAAAATGGTAAATGAACACCTGTCTACCCTAGACAAGTTCAAATCACCAGGACCAGATGGATTACACCCCAAGGTTCTGAAGGAACTGGCAGACGAAATCTCAGAACCACTGAATTATACCTTTCAAAGATCCTGGAGCACAGGGGAACTGCCAGAAGATTGGAAAAGAGCTGATGTAGTTCCCATCTTCAAAAAAGGGGGAAAAAAATAGATCCAGGAAACTACAGACCTATCAGCCTGATCTCAATACCAGGGAAGATTCTGGAAAAGATAATCAAACAATGAATCATCAAACACCTAGAAGCAAACCAAGTAATAACCAAAAGCCAACATGGTTTTGTCAAAAACAGATTATGCCAAACTAATCTTATTGCATTCTTTGACAAAGTGACAAAATTAGTGGACCAGAGGAATGCTGTCAATATAATTTATTTGGACTTCAATTAAGCATTTGATAAAGTAGACCATAACCTACTACTAGATAAAGTAGAAAAATGTGAGTTAGACAGCATCACCACCAGATGGATTCGTAACTGGCTGACCAACTGCACTCAATGAGTAGTCCTCAATGGAACTGCATCTACATGGAGGGAAGTATGCAGTGGAGTATCCCAGTGCTCTGTTTTACACCCAGTGCTCTTCAACATCTTCATCAATGACTTGGACGAGGGGATAGATGGGGAACTCATCAGATTGCAGATGACACCAAGCTGGCAGGAATAGCCAACACTCCAGAAGATAGGCTCAAGATACAGAAGGATCTTGACAGAATTGAACATTGGGCACTATCTAACAAAATGAAATTCAACAGTGAAAGTAGTAAGGTTCTACATTTAGGGAAGAAAAACAAAATGCACAGGTACTGTATATGTGGTACCTTGCTCAATAGTAGTAACTAGGATGAAAAATTTATTTGAAAATGTTATATTAAGATAGAAATATTTTAAGGTAATGAGGATGAAAATTTATTTGAAAATGTTATATTAAGATAGAAATAGGTTAATGTAATGAAGATGAAAATTTTTAAGGGGGAGGGAGGGGTTCAAGTTTTATATACAAATGAGGGTTTTTCCTTTTACTTGATATGAGTATACTGTATGGAAGTCTGGGGGAGAGGGGAGGGTTAGGGTGGGTTAGGGAGGTTGGGAAATCTGGGGTGGGATGAGGGGGGAAAAAGGGGTGAAAATGTAATTGTAAAACTTTTGCAATAAAAAAAAAATAGTAGTAACTGTGATAGGGATCTTGGAGTCCTAGTGGACAACATTTAGATATGAGCCAGCAGTGTGCAGCAGCTGCCAAAAAAGCCAGCACAGTTCTGGGCTGCATAAACAGAGGGATAGAATCAAGATCACGTGAAGTGTTAATACCACTTTATAATGCCTTGGTAAGGCCACACTTGAAATACTGCATTCAGTTTTGGTTGCCACGATGTAAAAAAGATGTTGAGACTCTAGAAAGAGTGCAGAGAAGAGCAACAAAGATGATTAGGGGACTGGAGGTTAAAACATATGAAGAACGGTTGCAGGAACTGGGTATGTCTAGTTTAATGAAGAGAAGGATTGGGGAGACATGATAGCAGTGTTCCAATATCTCAGGGGTTGCCACAAAGAAGAGGGAGTGAAACTATTCTCCAAAGCACCTGAGGGTAGGAAAAGAAGCAATGGGTGGAAACTAATCAAGGAGAGAAGCAATTTAGAACTAAGGAGAAATTTCCTGACAGTTAGAACAATTAATAAGTGGAACAACTTGCCTGCAGAAGTTGTGAATGCTCCAACACTGGAAATTTTTAAGAAGATGTTGGATAACCATTTGTCTGAAGTGGTATAGGGTTTCCTGCCTGGGTAGGGGGTTGAACTAGAAGACCTCCAAGGTCCCTTCCAACTCTGTTATTCTATTCTATTCTATTCTATTCTATTCTATTCTATTCTATTCTATTCTATTCTATTCTATTCTATTCTATTCTATTCTATTCTATTCTATTCTATTCTACTTAAGAGATCACTAAGAAATCCTATAACTCTAGTCTATACTTGGGGGCGGGGCGGGGAGGGAGTCCCAGAAGAAAATGAAGATCATGGTTTTCTTGCGAGTGGAATTACAAGTTAATGTGGTCATGAAAAATCACAGATAAGTCAAGGTTGATCAAATTAGCTACCTTTCAAAGCTTATTGAAATTCTAATCCCTTCCCAAGATCATCGTGCAATTGTGACAATTTTAACATATTTCAAAGGTTACTGTTTGGATGGCATACAACCAAGAAACCAGTGGTGGGATCCTTCCAGTTTAACAATCGGTTCGGTGATTGTGTGTTGCGTGCACAGTTTGAAGAAATCTTCACTTCCGAGTTTCTTCGGAGGAGTAAAACAGCTGATTTGCACAGCAATCGGCACTGCCGTGCAAATCAGCTGAGGAGATAAAGGTAGGAAAATAGTGCGGGTAGGTGGGTGGGCCCCTCTAATTGTCAGATTAGCTCCCAGCTGATCGTCAGAGCTACCGGTTCACCCGAGCTACTGGTCCAAACCAGTAGGATCCCACCAGTGCACTTACAGCTGCAACTTGTACTAGGGAGTTCAAAAATGAAAAAAAAATTCTTCCCACTAAATTGTTTACAAGAAAAATTGCCTCAGTGTGTCCAAAGTTCTATGACATACCATCAATGTATTTGAGTTCACATGCAGTTAGAGAAAAACATCTCCCATTTAGTCACACCAATACACAAAAATGGAAAGAAGGAGATTTCCAAACGTAACGTTAGAAGGCCGAGGGTATTTTAAAATAGTAAAACCTTTTGAAGGAATTTGAGAGGAATTGCCTTACCTGTTCCTCATCATATATTCTGACGAAGGAGACAACTTGAAATTATGCAAGAGGCACATTTGAATAACCTGAGATGTGATCGCACCAATGACATAATCCCCAGGCTGAAAGGACTCATGTGGAAAAGAAATGAGCTCAATCCTACCCATTACTTTGCATGCTAAGTGAGGCAACGTCAGTAGGAATATCATGTGCTGCACCATATGAACATTCCCTCTTCTCTTTAGGTACATTTTTGGAATCCTATGGTGTGTGTTGTGCTCTTAAAAAGGCTTCCACAGAAAGTCATGTATTCTCCTTCACTAGAGGTCTTAAGGGATGCAGTGGCTCAGTGGCTAAGATGCTGAGCTTGTCGATAGAAAGGTTGGCAGTTCAGCGGTTTGAATCCCTAGCACCGTGTCACGGGGTGAGCTCCCATTACTTGTCCCAGCTTCTGCCAACCTAGCAGTTCGAAAGCACATTAAAAAATGCAAGTTGAAAAATAGGAACCACCTTTGGTGGGAAGGTAAAAGTGTTCTGTGCACCTTTGGCATTGAGTCATGCCGGCCACATGACCACGGAGATGTCTTCAGACACCTCTGACTCTTTGGCTTTGAAATGGAGATGAGCACCACCCGCTAGAGTCAGGAACAACTAGCACATATGTGCGAGATGGAACCTTTACCTTTGCCTTAGAGGTCTTAAAATGGATGATGGTCTAGAAGAAGAAGAAGATGCAAAAGTCCCTTCCCTATGAAGTGGGTTGGATTACGTGAATTTTAACCTTCCCTCCAACTCTGCTATTCTTTTACTTTAAGTAGAGATCATCAGCAGGAAACAATCTTCTTGTTGTCCCTCTCTCATCCAGGAAAGGGAACAGAAGGCTGATTAATTTATCCGAGTAGGACTTTGGCTCCCATCTTCAATGCCAGCACTGAAGGGTTTTTTTCTAAATCACCCTGCATATGTAGCCATTGTTTTATCAAGGTCTTTCAAAGTCATTGGAACTTGGCCAAGAAAAATAAATGGTTTTCAGTAATTGCAGGAAAGATAACTGCATCAACCCAGGTCAAGTAAAAGTCATGGCTTTGCTTGTAAACATGCTCTCCAGTTCCACCCATATTCCCTTTCCAGGTTGAACTAATAATACTGTTTCCTCTAAATATAGAGTGATCTGGTCTCCATAGAAAAATAATACCTTTTTTTAAAAAAAGTGGAAGAGAGACTCGGGCTGGTCTGGTGAAGGCTGAGATCATCTCCATAGGCATTGTGATGTTGCATAACTTCCTTAATTTACCAGGACAGTGAAAAATCTGATTTTGCATGGTGTTCATAGTCCAATGTGTTTTACACTTCCACTGTGTTTTACATTATTTGGAGCAAACTAGGACTTATGCGGCTCTATAGTTTGATGGTGGACTTGTCAGAATAGAATAGAATAGAATAGAATAGAATAGAATAGAATAGAATAGAATAGAATAGGAGATCATAGGAGATCATGGAATGGAATGGAATGGAATGGAATAAAATAGAATAGAATAGAATAGAATAGAATAGAATAGAATAGAATAGGAGATAATGGAATGGAATGGAATGGAATGGAATGGAATGGAATGGAATAGAATAGAATAGAATAGAATAGAATAGAATAGAATAGAATAGAATAGAATAGAATAGAATAGAATAGAATAGAATAGAATAGGAGATCATAGGAGATTATGGAATGGAATGGAATGGAATGGAATGGAATAGAATAGAATAGAATAGAATAGAATAGAATAGAATAGAATAGAATAGAATAGAATAGAATAGAATAGGAGATCATAGGAGATTATGGAATGGAATGGAATGGAATGGAATGGAATGGAATGGAATGGAATAGAATAGAATAGAATAGAATAGAATAGAATAGAATAGAATAGAATAGAATAGAATAGGAGATAATAGAAGATAATAGGAGATCATGGAATGGAATGGAATGGAATGAATCAAATCAAATCAAATCAAATCAAATCAAATCAAATCAAATCAAATCAAATCAAATCTGGAAGGGACCTTGGAGGTCTTCTAATCAACCCCCTGCTTAGGCAGGAAACCTTATACCATTTCAAACAAATGGTTGCCCAATCTGTTTTTAAAAACCTCTGGCATTCACAACTTCTGGAGGTACGTTGTTCCACTGATTCATTGTTCTAACTGTAAGGAAATTCCTTCTTACTTCTAGGTTGCTTCTCTCCTTGATTAGTTTTCATCCATTGCCTCTTGTCCTGCCCTCAGGTGCCTTGACTCCCTCTTCTTTGTGGCACTCCCTGAGATATTGGAACACTGTTATCATGTCACCCAAATCCTTCTTTTCATTAAATTAGACATACCCAATTCCAGCAACCGTTCTTTATATATTTCAGCCTCTTCTTTGTTGCTCTTCTCTGCACTCTTTCGAGAATATAAACATCTTTTTTACATCATGGTTACCAAAACGGGTTGCAGTTATATATTTTTATATTTTATATATTTTTCCCCTATTATCATCAAATTTAAGCTAATACATAACATACTTCTTTATCTTTGTACAAATTTACATTGCTTCTTGCATGTCAAGTATATAAATTAATTCCTCCTAAACAGCTACATCTATACTCAATATAATCATATCTTACATACAGATTTAACATATATTGACATGCCCATTTCTAGACATTCACTACACCTTCATCTTGGCATTCCTTCTCCTGTCTAACCATTCATAAAATTTAGTCCAGATTTTGTAGTACATTGATTCAGTTTTATCCTTGAGCTCCAAGGTAGTCTGTCCATTTCTGCACAATTGAGGATTTTGATTAGCACTTCTTCTTCTGAGGGGATTTCTTTATTCTTCCATTTTTGGGCAAAGGCTATTCTTGCTGCAGTTAATATGTGTAATATTAGGTAGGTTGTGTTCTTGTTATATTTACCCTCTATAATACCTAATAGGAAGAATTCCGGTTTAACCTCTATTTTTAATATTAGAATGTGTTATGGAATGGGGTTGAGGGGTACCCCGGACAGTGAACCAGCTCATGAGCAAACACACTGAGACTGAAATAAATCTGACAGAGGCGTCTTGTGTAAAAATATAATTTACTTTAAAACATTTAAAAAGCACTATGTCTTTAAGAAAGCACATTAAAAACAAAGTCTTATCTTGGTTATGTGAAGCAAGGCTATCTCCCTAGATTCCTCTCCACAATACCGAAACAGTTCACAATAAAGCTAACATGAAGATAAGCAGCTTCGGCGTCGATACATCATCGAGGTAATAGAAGGGGGGCAGCACAAACTTCACAGCTAAAAGTCACCTGAAGTAAAAACAGTTCAAACAGCAAACATTGCTTGAAGCTTGTGGGAGGAAGAAGGTCCAGCAACAACAGTCCCGATGATAGCTTGCATGCTACAAAACAGCAAAAGGCAAGCATCCATGGGAGTTTCTCTGCAATGGCGTCTGGAATCCTTATCTGCATTCTTCTCCCAGCTGCGGCATTTGCACTGAGCTTCCTGCAGGAGCTGTGCATTTAGGCCTAAACCGGAGTCTAGGCCCGAGTAGCAAGCGAAAAGGTCCTTGCTTATATGGGGAGTTAACCTGCAATTAACTAGGGTGGGGAAGGCTTGCAGGTAATTACAAACAGGAGATGGCTTGATTGAAACCATACTGTTTGTGAGTAGGCAAGTAGCCACAGCAATCCTGGAAACACTCATGACAGAATGTCTTCTAGCCAACATCTTATTTGATGCCAAAATTATTTGGCCTTTGAGCATTCCCACCACATGTGGTAGAAGGTCCCTGAGATCACCACACATTTCCAACACATTGGAGAGTAGTTTTTACTTATTCTTGCTAGTCTTGTGGATGGGAGATGTTAAACCATGTCCATTGGTTTTTTTTTTTCAACTTGAATTACTAATTATATATATATATATATATATATATATATATATATATATATATATATATATATATATATATATATATATATATATATATATATATTCTTACTTCTTCGTAGGGTTTATGTGTGTTTTTCTTCTAGCCAGGTTTTCCCTACGTAGCCAAGGTTTTTTTGTAGCTCCAGCTCAGTAGAATCACATCTACTCGGTTCTGGGCTTTTTTTTCCCTTTCTAACACCTAGCAAGCTCTAACTGCTAGGTGTGAGACCTAAATAGGTGGATCTATTTAGGTCTCCCACCTAGCAGTTAGAGCTTGCTAGGTGTTAGAAAGGAAAAAAGCCCAGAACCGAGTAGATGTGATTCTACTGAGCTGGAGCTACAAAAAAAAAACCTTGGCTACGTAGGGAAAACCTGGCTAGAAGAAAAAAACACACACACACACACATATATATGCAAAAAATTAAAATCTCGGGTGTTTTCCCACGTCATGTTAAATAAATTAGTTAAAATGTTTTTTTAACATGATCCGGGAAAACACCCGAGATTTTAATTTTTTGCATATACACACCCGCAAAAACTTAAGAAGACATATAGATAGATAGATAGATAGATAGATAGATAGATAGATAGATAGATAGATAGATAGATATAGATATAGATATAGATATAGATATAGATATATAGATATAGATATATTTACTTACGGTTACATGCCAAATACTTCACCTATGTTTTACTCTCAAGACATGTCTAAAACATTAAATATATAAAATATATATTAGATTAAATATAACATACATTAAAAAATATAATAATTTTGTGGCCAAAACAAAACTTGAAAAAATGTTAAGAAATAACTGAGGCTATCATCAGACCCCAGGAGGCCACAGATAGAGGGTTTGCAGAAGTAAGTTCTCTGAACTGGAAAATTTTTAAGATGAATTCCTTTCTTTCATATCAACTGAGGTCCCAAGAACTATTAAGGTGAGCCCCTGCCCCCCCCACCCTTTTTAGCCTTTTTTAGTCTTTTTTAGTTTTTTAGCTTTTAAATTGTCAATGGGTTTTAATTCAAATTGTTTTAAATTTGGGCCAAAGTTATGTAATTCTTTTAATAATTTTAAATTTTGTATTGGTATGTGTTTTAGTTCTGGTTGTGCACCGCCCTGAGTCCATTAGGAGAAGGGCGGTATACAAATTGAATTAAATAAATAAACAAACAAACAAACAAACAAATAAATCTTCCATTTATCAGTAGGTATACTGGCACATCTGGGAAAACCCAAATCTGAGAGTTCTGGGTTTTCCTTCAGTAAATCAAAATCCCAAATCCAGTCCCTGCTTCCACACTGTCAACTACATGTTGAGTGCTGTTGATCAGACAGTTACAAATCTATCTGGTGGTGATGCTGTCTAACTCATATTTTTCTTTTTTATCAAGTAGTAGATTGTGGCTTACTTTATCAAATGCCTATTTTATAAATGCAATTTATATCTGCAGCATTGCCTCAGCATTTTCACTAATTTTCCACTAATTTTATCACTAGTCAGCTCAAGACAACATGCAACAGACTGGAAGATTATTCATTGCATTTGACTATGCATCCAGAATCAGATTCATCACTCTTTCTGGTCAACTTAAGGAAAAATGTAATGGGACATGAATACAACATTGCAATGCCTATGGGAAAGGCTCAGGCATTGAATGAAAATACTGCTGTCATTCATCTGCCTTCCTAAAACACATGCTCAAACATACACCACACTAGATGTACGGCATATTTCTCCTGAATTGTCTTCAGATATAAAGATTTTTTTTTTATCTAAGACCATTTGGAACAACTATTACTTTTTCCCCAAACAATAATAATTAAAATAGTAGATTGGGATTAGGTCACATAATTTCCAGCAGCGATGTTTTTTTCTCTAGATTGGGTACAAACCTTGGACATAATTCCCCAAGCCCTCCCCCAAATGACCAAGTAATTCTAAAGTTTAGAATAGAATAGAATAGAATAGAATAGAATAGAATAGAATAGAATAGAATAGAATAGAATAGAATAGAATAGAATAGAATAACAGAGTTGGAAGGGACCTTGGAGGTCTTCTAGTCCAACCCCCTGCTTAGGCAGGAAACCCTACACCACTTCAGACAAATGGTTATCCAGCATCTTCTTTAAAACCTCCAGTGTTGGAGCATTCACAACTTCTAGAGGCAAGTTGTTCCACTGATTAATTGTTCTCAGTGTCAGAATATTTTCTCTTTAGTTCTAGCTTGGTTCTCTCCTTGATTAGTTTCCACCCATTGTTTCTTGTCCTACCCTCAGGTGCTTTGGAGAATACCTTGACTCTCTCTTCTTTGGGGCAGCCCCTGACATATTGGAACATGGCTATCATGTCTCCCCTAGTTCTTCTTTTCATCAAACTAGTCATACCCCATTCCTGCAACCGTTCTTCATATGTTTTAGCCTCCAGTCCCCTGATCATCTTTGTTGCTCTTCTCTGCACTCTTTCTAGAGTCTCCACATCTTTTTTACATCGTAGCGACCAAAACTGAATGCAGTATTTCAAGTGTGGCCTTACCAAGTGTGGCATTATAAAGTGGTATTAACACTTCATGTGATTAAGGAGAAAGAAAGTAAGAGATCATATGAGAACTCTAAAGATTGGTTTAATGGGTATAGTCACATTTTTTTTCCCAGGATTGTTATAACAAGGGATATTCCTCTGTCCTGGTCCTATTAGATCTCTCGGCGGCTTTTGATACCATCGACCATGGTATCCTACTGTGATGCCTTGAGGGGTTGGGAGTGGGAGGCACTGTTCTATGGTGGTTCTCCTCCTACCTCTCTGGGCGTTCGCAAGTGGTGTTGGCAGGGGGGACAAAGGTCTGCCCCGAGGCCCTTCACCTGTGGGGTTCCTCAGGGGTCGGTCCTCTCTCCCCTTCTGTTCAACATCTATATGAAGCCTCTGGGGGAGATCATCCATGGTTTTGGGGTGGGGTATCATCAGTATGCTGATGATACCCAACTTTTTATACCCACCCCGAATCAGTCCAGTGATGCCCTCGACGTGATGTCCCGGTGCCTGGAAGCAGTGCAGCTCTGAATGGAACAGGCTCAACCCTGCCAAGTCAGAGTGGCTGTGGATACTGGCATCTCGGTTCCAAGGGAATATTCCATCGCTGGTTATAGGGGGTGAGGTGTTGCCCTTGTTGATAGGGCGTGCAACTTAGGCGTCCTCCTGAATTCATGGCTGACTCTGGAAGATCATGTTATGACCGATGACCAGGGGGGCATTTGCCCAGATTTGTCTGATGTGCCAGTTGCACCCCTACCTGGACTGTGATGCTCTACGCACAGTCACTCATGCGCTCGTCACCTCCTGGATCGACTACTGCAATGCTCTCTACATGGGGCTGCCCCTGAAGACCACTCAAAGGCTTCAGTTGGTGCAGAATGCGGCCCCATGGGTAGTGATGGGAGTGTCCCGACACTCTCATGTTACACCCCTCCTGCGAGACCTGCATTGGCTACTAGTTGCCCTCCGGGTGAGATTCAAGGTGCTGGTAATAAAGCCCTACATGGCTTAGGCCCGGGGTATTTGGCGGACCATCTGCAGCCAGCAACTTGCCCAGTGCGTTCCCACAGGGCCGTCAGCCAGACAATGTCGGCTGGCAACCCATAGGGAGTGGGCCTTCTCTGGGTGCACCTACCCTGTGGAATCAGCTCCTCCTGGGGCTCCAGGTGGCCCCTGACCTTCACTCTTTCCACCGTGGCCTTAAAACATGGCTATTTCTCCTGGCCAGCTTGGACTGAAGGGATTTTAGAGGGGATTTTAATGGTTTTTATAGTTTTATTGGGTATTTTTAAAGGAAGGAGGAGTTGAGGATTATCTGTAACTCAACACAGCCATATATTCCTATAGAAGGAATTAAGCATATGGAATAATAGCAAATACTTTGAACTGCACTATTTCCTTCTGCACAGAATGTTTGATACTTCAGGCTAAGAGAAGTTCTGGCAGATAAAACAGGAGGAAGAGAATCTGTAGAAATAAACCTCATGAAGTCACCCCTTTGTGCCCTCATGTGGCTCTAGAAGTAATTATATGGGTTGTTTCTCCATTCCTATTCCCTTCTGCTGAGAAACTTTGATGGTTTTGGCCTACTGTGGACTACTAAATCCACAGGTCTAGTGGATGTGCCACTGACCAGCAAATTAGTCTTATTAGCCAACAATAGGCAGGGTGGCCTGGAGGTGGATTTCTCATCACCATCAGGGGGCTGTGAGTTCAATCATGGTAGCAGCAGTGTTGTGGCCTGTCAGCTTCTGGCCCCTCCAGCAGCCGAATCAGAGGAGGGGGAGGCATGAGAGTCAGGGCCAGGCATGGGAGTTCTGAGGGGGAAGAGGGAATGGAACTGGCAGAGACAGAGGAGGAGCCTGGGCCATTCGTCAGCCCTCAGATGGAGAGTCAACAGCCCCCAGGTCTGGAGGTGGTTGATGAGGAAGAGGAGGAACAGCTAAATCCAGTGCCTGAAGTACGAATGCTCAGAAGGCAGAGGAGAGGAGAGTAGTGGAAATCTGTGGGCTGATCCTTGGGACGGAGGAGCCACCACTGCTAGTGAAGTGCCACCCTAGCTCTGGGAATAAAAGGCAGGGGGGCAGAGATGAATAGATGTGCCAGACAACTATTCATCTCCCTGCCGGACAGACTTGTTAGCTTGCATTGATAGATAAACTTTTTGCCGGGGCTTCTGGTGCTCCTAATAAAGGAATCATTGATTTAAATACAGAAAGTTTGTCGTCTTTGGGGAACTGGTTCAGAACATACAGATACTTCTCTCTCTGGGAACAAACAGAAAATATCTGCTGTGAGCTCTGCATAGGCATCAGGAATAGCACCTGGCCAGTAAATGGTCAGCTCTATTAAGTGGCCTTGACTCCACCCCGATGCAAGGGATTACAGGGTTGTGAAAAAGAACAAAAGGAGATACCAGAATAGAAGAAAAGGAACTGGAGAAGACAGCAAAATACAAAGACATTAAAAATAGAAATAGAATGTCTGTGGCAAAAGAAAGCAAAGGTAATAGTAGTAATAATAATATGTGCTTTGGGTGCAATCCCAAAGCATGTGAAGATTTGCTTAAACACCATCGGCATTGACAAATTCACCAGCAGTCAATTGCAAAAGGCAATTTTATTCAGAAAAGCTTACAACATGCAATGATACATTTAAACACCACCAAACATCCACATCCGCCATTCCCAGGTCCTTGGGAAGGATTTGATATGGGGAACAAATTGCCAAAGTCAGTTTGAACATCTAACCATGTGACGAACCATAATAATAATAATAATAATAATAATAATAATAATAATAATAATAATAATAATAATAATAATCCTCCATAAATCCTTCTTTGGCAAAAATCAAACTGCATGGTTCCTATAAAAAGCAAATGGTCCTTTAATCTTTTTGGTCAGCATTTTTTCTTAGCAAGAGAGATCATATGAGGTCCTATTTTGTCTTTATGAGTTGCTCCCTATGGTTGAGGTCAGGACGCAAAACAATAATGTAGCATTTTGGGAGGAATATGCATCCCAGTAATGCAGCACAGGAGGACAAGATGGAGAAGACCTCCACAGCTACCATGGCTTTTCCTTTTGTACTCAGATAGGCTGGAAAGAAGGAGATCCACACACTGCAAAAGGCCAACATGCTGAAGGTGATGAACTTGGCTTCGTTAAAGCTGTCGGGTAATTTACGGGCAAGAAAAGCCACAATAAAGCTGGCAATGGCCAAGATTCCCATGTAGCCCAAGACACAGTAGAAGAAGAAAGCTGACCCTTCGTTGCACTGTAAAATCATTTCTTGGGACTGTGAATGCATGTCCAACTCAGGGAATGGAGGGAATGAGAACAACCAAATACTACAAATACATACTTGGAAGAGGGAGCAGAAAAGGACAATAGAAAAGGCCAAATTTTTCCCCACCCATCTCCTCATCTGAGATCCTGGTTTAGTGGCCATGAAAGCCACAACCACAGTGATGGTTTTGGCCAGTACACTAGAAATGGCCACTGAGAAGGTGATGCCAAAAGTTGATTGTCGAAGAAGGCAGGTCGCTTCGCCAGGTTGGCTGAGGAAGAGCAAAGAGGAGAGAAAACATATTTGAAGAGAGACAAGGAGGATGTAGGTGAGAGACCGGTTGTTGGCTCTCACAATGGGAGTATCTCTGTGCTTAATACAAATTCCAAGTACCCAAGATGTTAACAAGAGAAAACAAAGAGCAGCTGAGGCTAAACCAATTCCTAAGGTTTCTGCAAAAGCTAAGAAGACCAGCAGTTTCAGGATACATTCTTTCTTTTCTTTATTTGGATAATGATCTTGAGAACATTCAAAACAGTCATCCATATCTGGAAGAAAAGATAAGAATTTGTCAGATAAAGAAGTTTTTGAATTGAATCACTGCCCATGGATTCAAGCGATAAGTACATGTGGGGTTTTCTGGTAAGACTAATGCTCTTTACTCTTCTCTATTTCCAACACAATTCCCCCACCACCACTAATTCTCAAACTACTGTACAAATTATTTGAAGATCTTCCACTCAAATATTTATTAGGTCAGACATTATTTATCTGGGCTTACAATGATTAGACACTGATCACAAGTTATCAAGGTAGCATCATAATAACTGTAGTGGGTTTCACATTATGTTACTACCAGTTCGCCCTGCGCGCCTGCCTTCCGCCATGTGCTTTGCTCACATGTGTACCTTCTGTGCATGCGCCCAGGCTCAAAAACATGCCTAAATTGGATGGGCCCACCCACGATTTCCGCTACCGGTTCAGGCAAACCAGTTCAAACCAGCTGAATACCACCTCTGCATCAAAATATAGGGAATACCAGGAAAGAATGCTTTTAAAAATGCAAAATATATCCTTACAATATTTTTTAACTAGAGTGAACAATCTTAGGGAAAAGAACAGAAAATGCAAATGAGGTTGAACATCATGCAATCATAGAAGATCTATCACTCATTGCATACAAAATTTGGGGCTGCATTCAGACGGTTTTTCCTCTGCTGTATCATTTAGAATTTATAAGTAAGGTGGGAAGGTCAATTATACATTGAACTCATTAAGGACCATTTTTGCTTTATTATTTTTTCCAAAGCACAGAGAAGAAAACTGTTATGATGGTAAAAGAAGTAGAAGTACTAACTCTGAAGTACAAATCAATATAATCTCGTTAACCTCTTCTAGATTTTAAACTCTAAAATGTGAGCAACCTAAAGAAACATCAGTCTTTTTATTTGAAAACGAGCTGATAACCCGACATTGCACGGGTATTTAAGAACCAATTCCCCTTAACAGAGGGAGCCCCCTTATGGAGTACTGTGAAGCCGTTACCATGGCAACTCCACTGTGCTGTACAGTAGAAACCATTTTAAGGCACAACAGGCTGTATCTTAACAGAACTTGAATCCAAAATTCATGCTATCACTGTCACAAATGCTGTGATTTGACATTATTTTTTTCCAGAAAGTAAGTCATCTGTGTACCAAGTTTGGTTGAAATTGCTTGTGGCATTCCAGAGTTATGCTGGAACATATACACATACACACACACAGAGACACACATACACACACACAGAGCCATTTATAGATAGATAGATAGATAGATAGATAGATAGATAGATAGATAGATAGATAGATAGATAGATAGATAGAAGGTTGGGTCGAACAAATAAAATTGAATTACCTACATTTACCATCAAGACAAGATATTAGCCTGAACTCTACACCAATCTTTAGTGTGTTTCTGCGTTCTATGGCTTAATGGATATATAATTTGGGCCTGTAATTAGGAAGACTACCTCTTAGAATCTTACACACAAACTTTGATTCCTGAACAACAGACTGCAATCCATATGTACAGAAATGTACAGTATATTCAGCCTGAACAACATGTGAAACCATTAATTATACACATCCACACATCGTGCATTGCAATTTGCTTTAATCTAACTTTTAAAAAGTTGATGGATTGTCTCACTTACCCTTTTGATTTGAAATCTTCCCTTCTGGACATGGAACACAGTCGTAGCAACAGAATTGTTTTCCTTCCATTCCTTTCTTCCAGTATCCGGGGGAGCAACGGTCATTACACAGAGAAATTGGAAGTACCTGGTCATAAACATGAAAGGTTTTGCAAAGGGAGATTTTTAGAAGAGTTTCTAATTCTTCATTATGGCAGGAAGCAATATTTGACTTCCCAAAGGGCTATTGAATTTTATTAAACTTGATTTATAAAGGTATACATCTTTTCAATTAATAATTGCAACACAAATATGAAAGGTGTTCTCATTGTAATGTCACTTTTATATATATGGAGAGTAATGCCTTTCTTCTTTCAAAAAACAGAAATTACATTTATAAATTGTATAGATTTATACAGAGACTATGTTCAATATGGCTTTACGGAAAAAGGCATCTTCACGATATCATAATGGATCACAATATAATCCATTAAATGTGTCCATACCTGAACAGAAAGAATATAAAGAACTTAAATGATTACACTGGGATTTACAGTGAAAAGATAAAAAAGAGAGAAAAAAGGTAGAAAACAACAGGAAATATAGGGCAAAATAGGAGAATCAAGGACTTTGAAATACAGAATGATAATACTGGGATAAACGGTGGGCTAAATAGTGGTGAAATTAAAAAAAGAGAAAAGAGAGGGGGAACAAGGGGAAATAGAGGGCAAAACAGGAGAGATCAGGATTTTAAAGCACAAAAGGAAAAAAGGGGAAAGAAAAAGGTAAAAATGAAAATGAAAAGAGAGAAAAGGAGAAAAAAATGAAAGAGGAATATGATGTATATAACTAGAACTGAAATATGAATTGTAGTAAGAAATAATGGTAAATCATATGATGGTGAAAGTGAATTGAATAATAATTGGAATATTATCATTTGTATTTCTGAAATTTAGATAATGATCAGAGTTTTTTAAGAAATATGAATAAGTTTAAATTGTAATAATTGAAATGTCGGCTGTCGGCTGTCGGCCCCTAGGGGGAGAGCCTTCTCTGTGGGGGCACCTACGATCTGGAACGAGCTCACCCCGGAGATACGGAGGATCCCGGATCTGCACACCTTCCGCCGCGCGCTTAAGACTCTTCTATTTCATCAAGCTGGCCTGGCCTAAATCTTCCCCCTTTTTAAATGTGGAAATTTTAAATTTGTTTTAATTATAGGGTCATGGGTAAGGCGTTTTAAATTGGGGAGCCATTTTGGATTTAATTTTGTTTTAAATGTATTTTAATGTTTATATTGTATGTTTTTAAATCTTGGCTGTTCACCGCCCCGAGTCCTTCAGGAGAGGGGGCGGTATAAAAAATTTAATAAATAAATAAATAAAATAAATAAATACTTTTAGTGGTTTATGTTGGTGTGTGTAGAAATGATCAAGTGATATTTGGAATAATACATAGGGAATTAGAGGATAACAGCTAGAATATTTTAAATTTAATTAAGGAAATTGTAATAAATGAAATACCTTGATTGCATATTGCGGTGAAAGTAGAAATAATTAATATCTACATTTATATTATTTTTATTTCCTGTTTGAATATATAAATGGAAAACATATTTACATAATTAATTGATTTATATTAAAATGTTGGACTGTATTATTTAAGGAAATGTATGCTATAAAATAAGTGGGTTTACTATTCCTATAAGAATTGAACAACTGTAATACCTCAAAATTAATTAATTTGATGATGGATACAAAAACAGATGACAATGGGAAGGGGTTTAATATAGAATAGAAGGGAAAAATGAAATTTGGTTAAAATTAGAGATGAAAATGAAGGGTAATATTGGTAAAAAATAGATGAAAATAAATACTATGGCAAAAAGGAGCTATAGAAATTGTAATTTTAGTTGAAAGGACTAAAAACTGTTTAAATTTGTTAACCGGTCAAATACTCTGTTCAGCAAAAATACATTGTATGTTTGTGTGTGTGTTTGTGTAAAAAAAAAACAAAAAAAAAAAAACCTTTTTATATAAAAAAATGTGTCCATACCTGGTTAAAAGCTGGGTGCCAGACAATCACATCTTCATCAATAAATAATTCTTTCACTTTTGGAGCACTGGGATCTAAGACTCCAACTGTAACTTTCTGAAGGGATCTGTTTGGAAAAGTGATCAAGTTGGTGATGTCGAATCTACCTGTTGCTTCTCCTTTCTCATTCAGGAACACTCTTTCCCCGGCTGCATTGTTGAAAGAAATGCCTTGAAGAAATGGATGGAGCTACTTCAAAGAGAATGAAAGAGAGGAGTTCGAAGGAGCTAATAATACTATTCAAATTTTATTTACTCATTCTTCCCATTCTTGCAATAATGCGCAAATAACTACATGGGGAAAATTGATAATCTATATTGCATGGAACTGTATAGATCTTCTCTATAAATGATTTTAAGGAAATATAGGGGGGAAATCATTCAATAAAAGCAAAATGAAAACAATCTATTTTGAATATGATATAGAATCATTATTTAAACAATGAATCAAGCCTACACCATCCATAATCTTATTTTATCTATCATCTATCTATCTATCTATCTATCTATCTATCTATCCATCCATCCATCCATCCTCGTCTGTCTATCTATCTATCTATCTATCTATCTATCTATCTATCTATCTATCTCAATCTAGTTTGGTCTGATCTTTCATCAGAATAGAGCTGGAAGGGACATTGGAGGTCTTCTAGTACCAGCCCTCTGCTCAAGCAGGAGGTTCTATACCATTGCAGACAAGTGACTGTCCAGTCTCTTCTTAGAAACCTCCAGTGATGGAGCACCCACAATTTCTAGTGGCAAGCTGTTGCACTGGTTAATTGTCCTCGCTGTTAGGAAGTTTCTCCTTAATTCCAGGTTGCTTATCCAGATCTGATTTAATCTAATCTAATTTACATTAATATTTTCCGATACATAAAAAAGACGTTAATAGTACTGCTATGGAGAATGTCTTTCAAAATATAGATTTTTGTTTAAACAATAACTTAAATTAAGAATTAAATTAAATTTGAGTAAGATGTACAATGTAAATGTAGCATGTAGGCATCACCTGCCAAGCTTGAAATTCAAACCTTTGACTTTCTCTGTGTGTGGCTTTTGATCTCACTGCCTCATGCAATGAATGTGCCACTGCATAAACAGCATTGTAGATACTGTAGCTTTGGCCAGTCATCTGCAACTCAAACAGAGCACCAGGCAGATTCTCCAAATTCTCTTCTCCACTACAAGTTTCATTGATCATTGAGGGTGATTCTTCATTTGAAAGTGAACAGTCAAACAATTGCTCCCAAACTTCTTGAAGAAATCCATCTTTGTGGATTGATGGTTTGATGACTTGAAGAAATTCTTTAAAGCCTTGAACATCTCTTGAATGAACAGTAAAGGAAAGAGCCCCATGGAACATTTGGAGATCCCAGCTCCTTTGAAATCCTGTCAGAGTGAAATCAATTGGGAACATCAGGATCCAAACCTTCCTAAATGACGCACTCTCTTTATTTTCAAAATCACGTATAAAGACAATAGTTCTGAGCCACAGCATCGTGAATGGTTCACCATAGACAAGGAAAACATTGGCTTTCTGATCTATCAGCTTATTAAAAATAGTTAAGATTAGTTCGAGAAATTCTGATAGGTCTTCAAATGGGGCTTGCTGTGGAATCTTTTGTGTGAAAGCTAAACAGATCCCATTTTGGGAAAGCAACGGATTCAGATTCAGCAAGAAATGTTCTCCCTTATTCTTATCGAATGTAAAGACTCCAATCCACATCCATCCAAAATGGAGAAGAAGATGTATAATTCCACTATATTGATGCTCCTCTTTTGGGACCAAGTAATAAAGTGAAGAGAACTTAGTAGCCTGGAGCTCTTCTTGGGCAAAGGAGCCATAGGTCAGCTGAACAAAGAAAGAGAGTCATTATTTATGACAATGAAGGGAAAAATATTAGAGAATGATCTCTAACGTTCATTACAAAAGAAATCCAATTTATCTTTTACTGCTCTCCCCAAATTACCTGCGGAATCTTGAAGAGATTTATACTTTCTGCCATACAGGAAGAAGTAGAAGCATCTAATCCTCCAATAATGGCCATGAGATTCTTCTGGTTATCGCATTTGTAGTTAGGAAAAAATCCCTTAGATTTGAAAAGCAGGTCCAGAGTGGTGCGGTAGGTCATCCTTGGGTTGTAGTAACTGTCATAGATGTGGAACCCAAGAGTGACATTAGGTAAGATCTGGGAGTCCTCATTGATCTCCTTCACAGCAAAGGCCAAGGCGAGGGCGTGTTGATAGAATTTGGTGACTACACTGCAGATAAATTTTTAAAAATCCTATTGATTAATACATTTAAACATGGTTATAATTTGGCATCATTTCCAAATGAATAATATACATTTTTTTATTTGATGGAAGTAGGACAATGAGAATTGCAAATCATAAAATACTGGAGTAATCTATAGAGTGTTTCCATGTATTTCCATGCCTTACAATAAATAAGCATTACAGCCAAGAGGATACTAAGCTATTTCCAAGTTTATTTTCTTGGAATAGAATTTATTTATTTTCTTTCAGTTTAGCACAAACAGAATATGAACAAATTAAACAAATATCATGCAATTACTGCTTGCATATTTTCTTTCAGTTTAGCACAAACAGAATATGAACAAATTAAACAAATATCATGCAATTACTGCTTGCATATTTTGCGAGGAGTCATAATGCAGATCTTAAAAAAAATAGTTCAGCTCACCAAATATTCTTTAAAAAAACCCTTCTTTTGGCAAATATTGAATGTGTGAATGAAAAAGACTTTAAGACTTTAAAGCATTTTCACGAAACAGATATTAACTTAAAGAAAACATTTCTTCTGCATTCAGTTTTGGTCGCTACAATGTAAAAAAGATGTTGAGACTCTAGAATGAGTGCAGAGAAGAGCAACAAAGATGATTAGGGGACTGGAGGCTAAAACATATGAAGAACAGTTGCAGGAACTGGGTATATCTAGTTTAATGAAGAGAAGGACTAGGGGAGACATGATAGCAGTGTTCCAATATCTCAGGGGTTGCCACAAAGAAGAGGGAGTCAAGCTATTCTCCAAAGCACCTGAGGGTAGGACAAGAAGCAATGAGTGGAAACTAATCAAGAAGAGGAGCAACTTAGAACTAAGGAGAAATTTCCTGACAGTTAGAACAATTAATAAGTGGAACAGCTTGCCTGCAGAAGTTCTGAATGCTCCAACACTGGAAATTTTTAAGAAGTTATTTCATAACTATGTCTGAAGTGGTGTAGGATTTCCTGCCTGGGCAGGGGGTTGGACAAGAAGACCTCCAAGGTCCCTTCCAACTCTGTTATTCTATTCTATTCTATTCTATTCTATTCTATTCTATTCTATTCTATTCTATTCTATTCTATTCTATTCTATTCTATTCTATTCTATTCTTCCACAACCATATATGCTCAAAAGACAAAAGAAGATACAAAATCTGCATTATGCTCATAAAAAACTTTTAATCATATGAGAAATATTTGGGGAGTTCAGGAAAATTGGGGAACACATCTGAAGGAAAAAATATTACATTGGCAAGGGATATTGTTTTAGAAAAGGATGGTCCTTTAATTCAATTTCATAAAACTGGTAAAAAATGTGAGACACCATCCCACCAATGATGAGGTCACCAGGCTGGAACCACTCATGTGGAACAGGGAAAGCTTCACTTGCAGGGCACCTCAGAGTAGCTACTCTGTGCATAGAGAACATCAAAAGGAACATATTCATTCTATTGTGATGGAGAAAATGTCTGTGTCTATCAGTCAAAGAGAAGTTCTGGCAGATAAAATAGGAGGAATGTCTCTCACAAAGTCAGCATTATCCTTCACTGACTCCATGCTGCTCTAGTGACATTTATAAGGACTGTTTTCCAATGCACAGAATGTTTGCTATTTCAGTCAAAGAGAAGTTCTGGCAGATAAAACAGGAGGAAGATAATCTGTGGAAATAAACCTACAAAGCAATCCCTTTGTGCCCTCATGTGGCTCTAAAAGTAATTATATGGGTTGTTTCTCCATTCCTATTCCCTTCTGCTGAGAACCTTTGATGGTTTTGGCCTACTTGGATAACAGACTGATTTCAGTTATTTGCAAGGTATATAATTTACCTTTGAAACATTGGCAAGCTGGCATTGTTTTCTTTTCATAGCTGACCAACATCTTTCTCTCTTTTGTTGGGTCGCCTAATAATTGACTGATTGCTTTGAAAATACTTGAAGAAGTAGAATTGGGAAGATATTTTGGAGATATTCTTTTTCACTTTTCTATAGTTCTTCAAATACATTCAGTAAAAAGTTATACATTCTTTTCTTGGATGTTTTAGTTCCTACTTCTGGAGCCTTTAATTTTTACTAGTATTTATTCACTTTTGCTCATGATATGATATAATACAGAATAACCTGCCAAAAATAAACTAGGCAAGATTCACCCTGCCTTCTTACTTCCTGTCTCCAACAAGGCAGCAGGGCCTCCATAATCTTCAGCTTCCTCTTTAGCAGGATATAGTCATCCATTTCAACCTAATTACTTCACTTGTTACAAATCCTCATCCTGTTGTCCTTCTGAATTCTTTTTTTTTAAAGAGCTAGCTGTGTTTCCAACCCAGTTAAAATTTCCACCCTGAAATGAAAATTGACAAATAGTAGGGGGTGCTCTGTTAAATTTTAGTTCACCATAAGATCATATATTTTATCAGAAAGTTAACAAGTGATTGTTATAGCTATGCCATCATCCTTCAGTGAAATCACAATCCACTAGTTTCTAGGCTTTTTTCAGACAGACAGCAAGCACCCTGCTTCTCATTGGGAGACTGAGAGGATAATACATGGAATGAGGCTGTGGCTAATTGATGAGGACTAATAAGTCTGAAATAGATCTATCTTAGTCTCCTTAGTCTCCCAATGGGCAGCAGGGTGCTTGCTGTCTGCCTGAAAAAAGCCTAGAAACTAATGGATTGTGATTTCACTGAACTAGGGCTGCAAAAAAATCTTGGTTTACGTAGGAAGAACCTGGCTAAAGAGAAATACACAAACACACACATACACACACACATACACGTGTGTGTATGTGTGTGTGTGTGTGTATATATATATATATATATATATATGTAGGTTATATATATATATATCCTACATATATATATATATATATATATATATATATATATATATATATATATATATATATATGGAAGTCTTTGGTTATTCGGGTTTTCTTCCGCATAAAATTGGAAGTACCTTGGCGACATTTTGACGAAGTCTCATTCGTCATCTTCAGACTGGTGTCTTTGGCCTTGTGGTGTCTTTGGCCATAAGGCCGAAGACACCAGCCTGAAGATGACGAATGAGACTTCGTCAAAACGTCACCAAGGTACTTCCAATTTTACATGGGACAAAGCCCGAATAACCAAAGACCTACATACAAATACCCGCGAAAACCTCAGAATGAATACATACATACATACATACATACATACATACATACATACATATATATATATATATATATATATATATATATATATATATATATATATTTCATATATATATACACACACTGCTCAAAAAAATAAAGGGAACACAAGCAGAATACATCCGAGATCTGAATGAATGAAATAGCCTTATTAAATACTTTGTTCATTACATACAGTAGTTTTGCGTTCCCTTTAGTTGTTTGAGCAGTGTTTAAACTACTGTATGTAAAGAACAAAGTATTTAATAAGTCTATTTTATTCATTCAGATCTCGGATGTCTTCTGCTTGTATTCCCTTTATTTTTTTGACATATATATATATATATATATATATATATATATATATATATATGTATGTATGTATGTATGTATGTATGTATGTATGTATGTATGTATATGTATATGTATATGTATGTATATATATATATATATATATATATATATATATATATATATATATGTATAGGAAATTCAGATTTTGATCATGTCACATGTTTTCCCAAAAAAATGGCAAACCTAATTTTGTGTGTGTGTGTGTGTGTGTGTGTGTGTGTGTGTGTGTGAGAGAGAGAGAGAGAGAGAGAGAGAGAGAGAGAGAGGGAGGGAGGGAGGGAGAATGTTTGTGTGTACATGGATGTTTATGTAGACAATAAATTAAATCTCCTAACCAAGAAAGGTTAGTTCATGAAGTCTTCCTATCTTGCAATGTTGAAAAGGAGAATGGGTTAAGTTATAGAATCTTGGAAAAAGA
Source organism: Arizona elegans (assembly GCA_022577455.1). NCBI lineage: Eukaryota > Metazoa > Chordata > Lepidosauria > Squamata > Colubridae > Arizona > Arizona elegans. The sequence goes on along the minus strand of JAKOOJ010000064.1, from coordinate 568,513 downwards.
GTTAAAAATGCAGCAGTATGAGCAGTTATTTTGAATAGGATAACAGAGTTGGAAGGGATCTTGGAGGTCTTCTAGTCCAACCCTCTGCTTAGACAGCAAACTCTGCACCATTTCAGACATATGGTTATCCAACCTCTTCTTAAAAAATGTCCAAGGTTGCAGCATTCACAACTTCTGGAGGAAAGTTGTTCCACTGATTAATTGTTCCAACTGTCAGGAAAATTCTCCTTAGTTCTAAGTTGCTTCTCTCCTTGATTAGTTTCCACCCATTGCTTCTTGTTCTACCCTCATGAGCTTTGGAAAATAGCTTGACTCCCTCTTCTTTGTGGCAGCCCCTGAGATATTGGAACACAGTTACCATGTCTCCCCTAGTCCTTCTCTTCATTACACTAGACATCCACAGTTCCTGCAACCATTCTTCATATGTTTTAGCCTCCAGTCCCCTAATCATCTTTGTTGCTCTTCTCTGCCCTCTTTCTATAGTCTCCACATCTTTTTTTACATCATAAAAAAATTTCATTTTGGAATGAGTAAACATAATAAATCTTAACATTAACAGATAGCATGGTGGCCTAAAGGTGGATCTCACTCCTCACAATCAGGAGGCTGTGATTTCAATCCTAGGTAGCGGCAGATATTTCTCTCTCTGGTGGGGACAGACAAAATATCTGCTGTGAGCTCCATATAGGCATCAAGAAGGGCACCCGGCCATTAAATGCTCATCTCCATTAAGTTGTCTGAACTCCATGCAATGCAAAGGATTACAGGATTGTTAAAAAGAACAAAAAAAATAAATAAATGACCAGGGCAAAATAAAGCTAAGTTAGTACCAATAGTAATAGGCACTTTGGGTGTTATTCCAAAACATCTGGAGATTCACTTCAGAAAACATCAGTATTGACAAATTCACTAACAGTCAATTGCACAAGATGCTTTATTCAGAACAGCTCACACCCTACAAAAAAACAAACAACCCCCCCCCAAAAAAATACACATCTGCCAATCCCAGTTCCTTGGGAAGCATTTGTTGTGTGAAAAAAAAACCTGCCAAATCCACTCTGAACACCTAACTTGCATGATGAACCGTAATAAAAATAAACCTCCATATATCTTCTTAGGCCAAAATCAAAACTACATGGTTTCTGTAAATAGCAAATGGTCCTTTTATTCTTTGTTGTCAGCATTTTTTACTAGGAAGAAAGACAACATTGGGTACTATTTTCTCTTCATGAGTTGCTCCCTGTGGTTGAGTTCAGGCCGCAAAACAATGATGTAGCACTTTGGTAAGAATATGCATCCCAGTAATGCAGCACTGGAGGCCAAGATGGAGAAGACCTCCACAGCTACCATGGCTTTGCCTTTTGTGCTCAGATAGGCTGGAAAGAAGGAGATCCACACACTGCAAAAGGCCAACATGCTGAAGGTGATGAACTTGGCTTCATTAAAGCTGTCAGGTAATTTACGGGCAAGGAAAGCCACAATAAAGCTGGCGATGGCCAAGATACCCATGAAGCCCAAGACACAGTAGAAGAAGAAAGCTGAACCCTCATTGCATTGTAAAATCATTTCTTGGATCTCTGAGTGCATGTCCAACTCAGGGAATGGGGGAGATGTTGACAACCAAATTATACAAATACATACTTCTAATAGAGAGCATGAAAGGACAATAGAAAAGGTCAGTCTTTTCCCCACCCATTTCCTCATCTGAGATCCTGGTTTAGTGGCCATGAAAGCCACAACCACAGTGATGGTTTTGGCCAGGATGCTAGAAATGGCCACTGAGAAGGTGATGCCAAAAGTTGGTTGTCGGAGAAGGCAGGTCACCTTGTCAGGTTGGCTGAGGAACAACAAAGAGGAGAGAAAACAGAGCAGAAGAGAGACAAGGAGGGTGTAGGTGAGGGACCGATTGTTGGCTTTGACAATGGGAGTATCCGTGTGCTTAATAAATGTTCCAAATACCCAAGCTGTCAAGAAGAAGAAACAAAGAGCAGCTGAGGCCAAACCAATTCCTAAGGTTTCTTTAAAAGTTAGAAAGACCAGCAGTTTCAGCATGCATCCTTTCTTTTCTTTATTTGGATAATGATCTTGTGGACATTCAAAACAGTCATCCATATCTGGAAGAAAAGTGAAGAATTTGTCATCTATGCCATCCATGCTTTTGAAAATCATAGTGGATGACGGTTGTGATTCATCTTGACTTGTCTCCATTAAGCACCAGTGTGATCATTTGTCAATGAAAAGGCAGTTCTTCCTCTGCTCTATGCTTTAGAATTCACAAGTAAAGTGGGAAAGGCAATTATCCATTGAAATCATTAAGGACCATTATTGCTTTATTAATTTTTCCAAAGCATAGAGAAGAAAACTGTGATGATAGTAAGAGGATCAGAGATACTAACTCTGAAGTAAAAAGGTAAAGGTAAGGTTCCCCTTGTACATATGTGCTAGTCATTCCCAACTCTAGGGGGCGGTGCTCATCTCCGTTTCAAAGCAGAAGAGTCACCACTGTCCGAAGGCGTCTCCGTGGTCATGTGGCCAGCATGACTCAATGGCAAAGGTGCACGGAACACTGTTACCTTCCCACAAAAGGTGGTCCCTATTTTTCTACTTGCATTTTTTACGTACTTTCGAATTGCTAGATTGGCAGAAGTAACGGGAGCTCACCCTGTGATACAGCACTAGGGATTTGAACTGCTGAACTGTCAATCTTTCGATCAACAAGCTCAGCATCTTAGCCACTGAGCCACCCCATCCCTTAACTCTGAAGTACAATCAATATAATCTTTTTAACTTCTTCTAAATTTTAAAATCTAAAATGTGAGGAAGCTAAAGAAACTTTAGTCTTTTTATTAGAAAATAAAAGGTTGGGTCGAAGGAACAAAAAAAATCACCTACATTTACCATTAAAACAAGATATTAGCCTGAACTATAGCCCAACCTTTTGTGTGCTTCTGTGTTCTATATAGAAAGTATTAATTGGTTCTAAAAACACCCACCCTATTTCCCTTTGTGGTTGGAATATCTAATCCATTCACAAATCTTCATTTGTTTGCTGAAGCTCTTTTCTCTTACTTTCAGGTTTTAGTGAAAGATAAGATCTAGAAAATGGCAGATCAAGAAGGAAAATGTCTTAGTTCTCTCATGGTTAAAATGGACCTCAGCGTATCAAAGGGTTTGGTTGCAATTTTATACTATCATTTGTAAAAAAAAAAAAAAAAACAACTGTCATTGTTTATTTCAATTTGAAGTAGAGTCTTTGAAGAGTGGACATTAGTGGTCCTTTAATCATACTTTTAAGGGATGCGGTGGCTCAGTGGCTAAGAGATGAGCTTGTTGATCAGAAATGTCAGCAGTTCAGCGGTTCGAATCCCTAGTTCCACGTAACTCTGGCAGGTCGGCAGAATTAGCCTACAATGCTACATTCTAACCACTGCACCATCACAGCTCAGTCTCGCCTATCAATTTGCTAACAATCTTAGGGAAAAGAACAGCAAATGAGGTTGAAAATGTGAAAAGTAAATAAATAGATAAGAGATCACGTGATGATAGATAGTCTATGGCTGAATGGATATATACATTATTTTGGGCCTCCATTTGGAAAAAATACCTCTTAGAATCTTATAGGCAAACTTTGACTACTGAACAACGGACTGTAATCCACAGTGCAGAAATATATTTCCAGCCTGAAGAATTTGTGAAAACTATTCTTTATATGCATCCCAATGTAGTGCATTACAATTTGCTTAAATCTATCTAATGATGGAATGTTTAACTTACCCTTTTGGTTTGAAATCTTCCCTTCTGGACATGGAACACAGTCGTAGCAACAGAATTCTTTTCTTTCCATTCCTTTCTTCCAGTATCCGGGGGAGCAATGGTCATTACACAGAGAAATTGGAAGTACCTGGTCATAAACACAAAAGCTTTTGCAAAGGGAGGTTTTTAAAAGAGTTTCTAGTTCTTCTCCAATATGGCAGGAAGCAACATTTGACTTCTTAATGTGTTAGTGAATTTTATCAAATTTGATATACAATTTAAATAGATTCAACATCTTTTCAATTGATAATTGCAATCCAAATTTGAAATGTTTTCTCATTGTAATGTCAGTTTTGTAAATGGAGAGGGTTTTTTTTTCGGAATATGCCTTTCTTCTTTCAAAAACAAAAAAATAGGTTTATAAATTATATATATATGTACAGAGATGAGATTCAATATGGCTTTACAGATGAAGGCATTTTCCTGGTATCATAATGGACTATAATACAATCCATTAAATGTGTCCATACCTGATTAAAAGCTGGGTGCCACACAATCATATCTTCATCAATTAATAATTCTTTCCCTTTTGGAGCACTGGGATCTACTTTTCCAACTCTAACTCTCTGAAAGGATCTGTTTGGAAAAGTGATCATGTTGGTGATGTCGAATCCACCTGTTACTTCCCCTTTCTCATTTAGGAACACTCTCTCCCCAGCTGAATTGTTGAAAGAAATGCCTTGAAGAAATGAATGGAGCTACTTGAAAGAGAATGAAAGAGAGAGGGAGCATAGAACAATATAATAGAGAAGAGACCATCATATTCAAGTTTCATTCACTCATTCTTCCCTTTCCTACAGTAATGCTCAAATAACTACATTGAGATTATTGATCGTCTATATTGCATGGAACTGTACAGATCTTCTCTATTAATGATTTTAAGGAAAGATAGGAAAAATTGTCAATCATTAAAAACAAAATGGAAACAATCTATTTCTAATATGATTCAGATTTATATTGATTATTTAAATAATGAATCAAATCAATGATCGTATACTCTACATATCCTTCTTCATTGGTACAAAGGTATTTGAAATCCTAGGACATAAAAAATTTCCTTTAACCAGCTTTTAGTATCTGAGACTCAAGAGGTTCTTGGTAGACTTATATGGAGCAAAACTATTCTCCCCCCTCACTTGTCTATGTGCCTGTCCATCCATCCGTTCATCCATCCATCCATCCATCCATCCATCCATCCATCTATCTTCTATCTATCTATCTATCTATCTATCTATCTATCTATCTATCCATCCATCCATCTATCTTCTATCTATCTATCTATCTATCTATCTATCTATCTATCCATCCATCCATCCATCCATCTATCTATCTCAATCTAATATGATCTGATCTGATCTAATCTTGAACTATACGTAAAACTAATAATCCCAAAACCAGGAAAAACAAATTACCCATAATTACCCATAAGGAAGCTTCAATTAAAAAAAAAATTATCTTTGGCGAAAAAACAAAACTGGCTACTGGCTTGAAATATGGAAGAAAAACTGTTGACTCACAAAGAAATATCCATAATTGTGATATGTGACTCTGTTTTGTTTTATTAATTAATGATTAAGAGTACTTTAAAGCACAAACTCAACAATTCTCTTGGTAGTTTATCCTGTCTCAAAACCAATACCCCTTCATGGAAATAATAAAGGTATAGTAGCAGAAGTCTTCATAAATTCTAAGTCCTCAGCCTAAAAGCCCTGACTTAACTAAATTGCAAAAAACAGTTAAGAAGGGTGAAATATTCACATTAACAATAAAAAGAAAGAAAGAAAGAAAGAAAGAAAGAAAGAAAGAAAGAAAGAAAGAAAGAAAGAAAGAAAGAAAGAAAGATTGCTTTCAAAGATGTCCCCATTGAATTCTTATTGGAACCAGGCTGAAAAAATCTAAAAGAGGGGAAAAGTCTACATACAAATAAAATGGTTATTTATGGAATCAAGGATGATGTAAAACCACCATTGGCTAGACTGAAATTTGCAAAAGGCATGTTTTATTTTCATCTCTACCCCGCAAGGGATTATAGGGTCATTAAATGAAGATGATGATGTTTTATTTTTATCTCCTTATATTCTGTAACACAGAATGACCTCTTAAATTAATCACAGTGTTTCTTTGACGACAGCAAAACGAAAACAATCTATTTTGAATATGATTTAGAGTCACTATTTAAACAATGAATCAAACCTACACCGTCCATAATCTTGTTCTTCAGATATCCTTCCCTATCTATCTATCTATCTATCTTCTATCTATCTCAATCTAATCTTTGATCCGAATGGAGGTGGAAGGGACCTTGGAGATCTTCTAGTCCAACCCTCTGGGATTCGAACTGCCAAACTGCCCACCAGCTCAACCAGGAGATCCTATACCAGTGACCATCCAGTCCCTTCTTAGAAACCTCCAGTGATGGAACACCCACGATTTCTAGTGGCAAGCTGTTCCACTGGTTAATTATCCTTGCTGTTAGGAAGTTTCTCCTTAATTCCAGGTTACTTAGCCAGATCTGATCTAAGCTTATCTAGATTAATATTTTCCGATATATAAATAAGACATTAATAGTGCTGTTATAGAGAATGTCTTTCAAAATATAATTTTTGTTTAAACAATAACTGAAATTAAGAGTTAAACTAAATTTGAGTAAGATGTACAATGTAAGTATAGCATATAAGCATCACCTGCCAAGGCTGCAGAGCTTGAAATTCAAACCTTTGATTTTTTCTGTGTGAGGCTCTTGATCTCACTGCCTCATGCAAAGAATGTGCTATTACATAAACAGCATTGTAGATACTGTAGCTTTGGCCAGTCATCTGCAACTCAAACAGAGGCGCAGGCAGATTCTCCAAATTCTCTTCTCCACTGCAAGTTTCATCAGCCATTGAGGGTAATTTTTCATTTGAAAGTGAACAGTCGAATATTTGCTCCCAAACTTCTTGAACAAATCCATCTTCGTGGGTTGAAGGTTTGATGACTTGAAGAAATTCTTTGAAGCCTTGAATGTCTCTTGAATGAACAGTAAAGGAAAGAGCCCCATGGTACAACTGGAGATCCCAACTCCTTTGAAGTCCTGTCAGTGCGAAATCAATTGGGAACATCAGGATCCAAACCTTCCTAAATGACACACTCTCTTTGTTTTCATATTCACATAAAAACACAATATTTCTGAGCCACAGAATCGTGAATGGTTCGCCATAGACAAGGAAAACATTGGCTTTCTGATCTATCAGCTTATTAAAAATAGTTGAGATTAGATCAAGATATTCTGATAGGTTCTGAAGTAGGGCTTGCTGTGGAATCTTTTGTGTGAAGGCTAAACAGATCCCATTTTGGGAAAGCAAAGGATTCAGTTTCTGCAAGAAATGTTCTCCCTTCTTCTTATCAAAAGTGAAGATTCCAATCCACGTCCATCCAAAATAGTGGAGAAGCTGTATAATTCCATTGTATTGATGTTCTTCTTTTGGGACCATGCAATAAAGTGAAGATAACTTAGTAGCCTGGAGCTCTTCTTGGGCAAAGGAACCATAGGTCAGCTGAACAAAAAACAAAGAGAGAGAGTCATTATTTAGGACAAGTATTATTATTGGTTAATCTTTAGTGAGATTCACAGCCTTTGAGGCTGGTTAATAGCTCAGCAGCTCAAGTCCTAACCAAGGACCTAGGACCTGTTAAGGTATAATGTTAAGACAAGTATTATTATTATTATTATTATTATTATTATTATTATTATTATATATATATATATTATTTGTCAAGCACCTATTAGATAACAGATATAAGTATAAACATTATTATGAATAGATGAAATGGATACAAATACAAGGGGACATTAAAATAGGGACAGTAGGCATGTTGTTGAGCTTATGCATACCCCTCTTAGGAATGGGGTGAGGTCAACAGTAGACAGTCTAAGGTTAAAATTTTGGGGGTTTTGGGATGTAACCATAGAGTTAGGTAGTGCATTCCAGGCATTGACTACTCTATTGCTGAAGTCCTATTTTCTTCAATAGCGTTTGGAGCATTTTACCTTAAGTTTGTATCTATTGTGTGCTCATGTATTGTTGTGGTTGAAGCTGAAGTAATCATTGACATGTAAGATGTTGTAGCAGATAATTTTGTGTACTACAGTTAGGTCAGACTGAAAGCGGCGTAGTTCTAAGTTGTCTAACCCCAAAATTTCAAGCCTGGTGGCATAAGGTATTCTGTTGTGAGCAGAGGAGTGGAGGACTCTTCTCGTGAATTATCTCTCGACTCGTTCGATTGTATTAATGTCTAATATGCAGTGCGGGTTCCGGCAGATGAGCTGTATTCAAGAATTGGTCTAGCAAAGGTTTTGTATGCCCTGGTTTGCAGTACAATATTACCAGAGAAGAAGCTTCGCAAGATTAGGTTAACTACTCTTAATGCCTTTTTGGCAATGCTGTTACAGTGAGCTCTGCCACTTAGATCATTAGAGATGAGTACTCCAAGGCCCTTGACAATGAAGGGGAAAATCTGGAAACGGAATGATCTCTAATGTTCATTACAAAAGAAGACCAATTTATCTCTTACTGCTCTCCCCAAATTACCTGCGGAATCTTGAAGAGATTTATACTTTCTGCCATATACGAAGAAGCAGAAGCATCTAATCCCCCAATAATGGCCATGACATTCTTCTGGTTATCGCATTTGTAGTTAGGAAAAAATCCCTTAGATTT